>JAADYH010000338.1:0-24631 GCA_023338125.1 Phytopythium aichiense | reverse complement strand
GACCGGATACGCGCTCTGCAGATTGGACACGTACGCGTGGACCGGATGATAGTGCGGAGACACGAGTGGCAGGCGGACAAGTGGCCGCACGGGGTGCATACGGCGTCTCGCGGGGCGTCTGCGCAGATCAGACACAGCTCACGCGTTGGCTGGCCGTTCGTCGCCGTCGGCTCCGGCTCGGTTTCTTGCGTCGCTTCCTCGCCGCTGGCTGCGTCTTGCTGGTTCGCGACAACGACACCTTCGTTCTCCGCGTCCTGGCTGCTGCTGTCTTGGGTCGCCAGCTCGCGCTCCAGCTCGCGACGCTGCCGCTGGTACTCGCGGTACTGCTGGCGCAGCTGCTCCAGTGGCGACACGTCTTCGTCCGACGTGTTGATCACGGGCGAGAACGTCACAGTGCGCTCCGGCCGCGCAACGCTAGCGCCGGCGCTTTGGGTCCGCTCCAGTCTTCGCTGCGATGGTGGGAACGGGTCGCTGTCGTCGACTTCCTCGACGGTCTGCGAGTTGGCCATCGGCCCCGCAACGATAGCGGACGACGCGAGCTCAGCAGGCATCGGGTCGCTCGACGGCTGAGACTGCAACGCGAGCGACTGCCTCAGCTCGTGCGGCCAGTAGTACATCTCGTTGTCTGTGGACCGGAGCCCCAAGCTGCTGCTGGCGGTGAGCGAGCCGCTCCCGACGCCTCCGAGGTGCTGGGCGTGCGACCTCGAGAGCGCGTGCATCCACGCGGCCAATTTGGTTTCGTCGTCCGCGGCAAACACGACGTTGCGCGTCTCCGAGTCGCCGAACGACATGGTCTTCCTGCACACGGGTGCACGCGTGAACTTGTCGCGAGAGACGCGCTGGCACATGACGGGTTTGCTCAGCGTGAAGGCGTGCGCGCGCTTGAGCCAGCGGTAGCTGTCGGCCGAGCCGAAGCGGAACGCGGTCGCCGTCTCGTCCTGCAGCAGCACGGCCTCGGGCCGCACGGTGTCGCGGTCCTTGAAGACGCACAGCTCGGTGGCCGAGCGCGGGGCGTTGCACGCCAGCAGCACACCCCAGCGCCGGCGCCAGCGAAATGTCCCGCGCAGGTACAGCCAGTCGGCGTGCACCTGCATCCTGTCGGTGAGCGCGCGGGCGACGAGCTTCCGGTGGCGAATGCGCGCCACGTCCAGTGGCGTGTGCCCTCGGCGGTTGACGGCGAACGGGTCGGCGCCTGCGACGAGCAGCAGCTCGACCACCATCGGGTCGTCGCTCTTGCCCTCGGCCGCGAAGTGCAGCGGCGTGCTCATGTCTTGCGAGAGCGACGTGGCGTTCGCGTTGGCCCCGCGAGCGAGCAGCAGCCGCACGCACTCGGCCGACCCGTTCGCCCGCCGCCCATTCGACGCCGCAGCCACCATGAGTGCCGTCGTGCCGCGGCGGTGGTGCACCCAGTCGACTTGGTTGCGCGCCACGTCGTCTCCGCCCTCGGCCGCGCCGCTCAAGAGCGAGGCGAGCCGCGCATCGTCTCCGCGCTTGGCGGCCTTCCAGATCGCCTGACACTCGGCACGTGTCATGACTGCTGCGTGAGGTCGACCAGCTTGTCGCTGGTGAGCGTGTGAGGTGTCCAGACGATTCCAAAGTGAAGACGACGGCGAGAAGCCTCCAAGGCGATGGTCTCGGTGAGCGGCCACCGCACCAGCCAAGTTGGCGGCGTTCCTTTCCCGAGCAGCCGCAAGAACAAGCACAGAAGACGGCGCGGGGAGACCGTAGCCACCTCTCGGAGGTGATGGCCATTAGTCGTGGCTGCTGCGCGTTGAAGCCATCTACGAGGAGAACGATGGATGCCATCATGGCTGCCGTTGACGGGTGCCATCTGGGTCCCACCTTCAAGCTCGGCGTTCGACTGCGACAAGCGATATACTCTTTGGGCGTCACGTGACCGGGTGAGACTGAAGTGAGTGTCGTCCCTTGTTACGCATGTTGCGGGCTGTCACCGTGATGTATTGACGATCTCGTACGGGCATGTGTATGTTTCTCGGATTGAACACCTCAGCCTGTGAGCCTTGAGTGACTCGCTAGTCGCGACTCGCTCTTTGCGGTCATGCGTCGTAGATGCGCATGACGCACTGCACGCGCGCGCGGCAGATCGGACACACGCGGAAGGTCTGCACGGCCATGAGCAGGCACGCGTGGCAGGCCGCCAGGTGGCCGCACGGCGCGCACACCGAGTCTCGGGGTGCCGACACGCAGATCAGGCACGCATCTCGCGGTCGATGCGTCTGCTGGGCGTCCTCTGCATGCGGAGAGGCGGGCCGCGGTGTCTCCTGCTCGGGCAGGTCGTCTTGGGGTTGAGAGTCGTCTCGCTGGTCCTCCGGTCGGTCAGCGGTGTCTGCACCCATGGCGTCGTGGTCGTCAGCGTCTGCTGTCGTGGCCACCGAGGAGCTGTCATCGCTCTCTTCCGGACGCGCGGCTTCGCTATGGCTGGACGATCCAATTGGCGACGCCATGACTTGCGTCGTGATCGTCAGCGAAGGCTCCGACTGCCGAGCGGGCGAGGAGGTCGCGCGGCGCCGTCTCGACAGCGTTCTCCTACCCGCAACGCGTTGATCTCCATCGGAGCGTGGCGAGGTGAGTGGCGAGGTGATCCGAGGTGGCGGTGGCGGTGGCGATGGCGATGGCGCCGTCGCGCTCCTGTTCCTCGCCGGGATGGGCGGCTCGAACACCACCGCGTCACTCGTTGCGAGACGCCCGACGTCCACGGTCTGTATGTGCTCCGACCCAGCCGCAAGACTCTCGCGCGGCCAGTAGAAGCTCTCGGCGGCCCCGCTCGTGTCAATGTCTCCCACGGGCGGAGGCGGCGTCAGCACGCGGATCCAGGCGTCCAGCCTGCCCTTGTCGTCGGCCGCCAACACGACGTTCGTGGTCTCCGGTCGACCACGCGTCATGGTCTTCTTACAGTGAGGCGCGCGTGTGAACTGCTGCCTGCCCACCGTCTGCCACAGAACCGGCCGGCTCGTCGTGAAGGCGAACGGGTGCCGGAGCCAGCGGTAGCTGTCGCTGGACGCGAACGGCAGCAGGCTCGTGTGCTCGTCCAGCAGCACGACGGCCTCGGGCCGCGCGTGGGCGGGCGACGCGTAGATGCACAGCTCGGTGGCCTCGCGCGCGGCGTCGCAGGCGAGCAGCACGCCCCAGCACTTGCGCCAGCGGAAGGCGCCGCGCACGTACAGCCAGTCGGCGTGCACCGTCATGTGCTCGAGCAGCGCGCGCGCAACGAGGCTCCTGCCGTGGATGCGCGCCTCGTCCAGCGGCGTGTGGCCCTTGCGGTTGAGGCGGAAGGCGTCCGCGCCTGCGAGCAGCAGGTTCTCGGCCACCGCCGCGTCGCCGCCGTGCGTGGCCGCGTAGTGCAGCGCCGTGTTGAGCTGCTGCGTGTTGTCCACGGCGTTCACGTCGACGCCGCGCGCGGCGAGCAGCACGCTGACGGCCGCGGCGCCGCGCCGGGTGGACGCGGCCGCCATGAGCGGAGAGGTGCCCTTGCGGTCGTGCAGCCAGTTGAGCCGCCGCGTGTGCACCCAGCTGTCGGGGTCGCGGCCCACGTCGTCGAGCGAGGCCTCCAGCAGCGCGAACAGCTTCTCCTCGTTGCCCTGGCGGGCCGCGCGCCAGATGGCCACGTTCTCGCCGCGCGCCACCGACGGCCACGACTGCCGCAGACGCGTCATGTGCGCTGAGTACTCCGGTGTCGCTTTGCCGATTCGGATGTGAGCGCTTGGGTTTATCGCCGCACGGAGGCGGTGAGGAGCCTCGCCAGGCTGTCGCAAGCCGGGGGCGGACACGGATGTCTGGAGCGCGTCAGCCCTGTCCTCGCTGCTGCTCCTGGGACCCGCGCGTAAACCCAGTGATGGCGGGAAACATCCATGCGACGCATGGGTTGGCTGGGTGAGGTGGGACCAGTTGCAGTGAACTTTTGGCTCGCGAGTCTGTTTTGTTCTGTCCGGTTGCAACCGCCGTCCTTGTCCTTTCAGAGCCTCTTTTTTAGCCGCTATGAGACTGTATGCGCAGTACAAGACGGTGTGCTGGGTGCGGCGCCCATCAACACCTTCCACGGTCGCAGCCATGGAGAGACGACTCCATCCGCTTCCATGGGCTGTAGCCTACAGCGTAGGACGCACGCCTGCGGGTCGCACGCAGTCTGTGATCGCAGCTCTGATGCAGCCCTGATACATGCGCGATGGTCGGCCGCGAGAACTCTCTGCATGGCTTCCTGCCGACGACAGACACGACATCGATCCGGATACGATACGGGGGCGATGGTGCATCACCGTTGATGATGAATGCAAGCCATTGCGTCCTGGCCGCTCTACTTGTTAGTACCTATGCTACAGAAACCACCCGGTGCCGCGTTCAGGACGTGAACACCCGCACGACCGAGTGCACGCGCGCGCGGCAGATCGGGCACTTGCCGCGCGTCTGCAGCGTCGCCGCGCGCAGACACGGGTAGCACGCGGCGAGGTGGCCGCACGGCGCGCAGAGAGCGTTGCGCCGCGCGCTGGCGCAGATGACGCACCGGTCGCCGTCCTCGCCCTCGCCGGCCGACAGTCTCTCGGTCACAGGTCGCTCGGTCGTCGGTCGCTCGGCCTTGGCGCCAAGCGGTGACCACGCAGTGTGAGTTCCTGCGTCGCAGGTCAGCGCCGCGGCCCACGCGTCCCGCTCCTTGTCGCTGTCGGCGGCCAGCGACAGCTCGCGGATCTGGACGCTGCCGCGGCTCAGCGTCCGACCGGAGCTCTGGTCGCGCGTGTACCGCTGGTTCTTCTTCATGTCCTGGTAGATGACTGGCCGGTCGAGCCGGAATGCGCGGACGCAGTCGGCCGGACACTCGAGCGGGATCAGCTGGGGCTTCTTGCCGTGCGCTGGAGACGCACACGCTCCGCACTGCGTCGCCGGGTCGGTGAGCACCACCGCATGCGGTCGCACGTCCGCCGGCGAGCGGAACAAGCAGAGCTCGGAGCACATTCCGTCGGCGCTGGTGGCAGCCAGCACGCCCCACCACCGCCTCCAGTCGGCGGCGTCGCCCCACTGCACGCTCAGCCAGCCGGCGTGTACCTGCATGTGCGCCGCGATGACTCTGGCGGCGTCGGCCCGGCCGCTTCTCCGCGCCACGTCGATGGGCATGAGCCCGGCCGCGTCCAGCGCGTACACGTCGGCGCCCGCGGCGAGCAGCAGCTCGGCAGCCAGCGCGTCGGGGCTCTGCGCCGCCCAGTGCAGCGCCGTGCTGCGCGACTGGGCGTCGGCCGCGCGCACGTCGGCGCCGAGCTCGAGCAGCAGCCGCACGGCCTCGGCGCCTACGCGGTCCCTAGCTGCGGCCATGAGCGGCGTCGTTCCCTTGGTCGGGTGCGGCAAGTCGATACTGGAGACCAGCACGGGGTGCGCCTTGAGCAGCGAGCGGGCGAGCAGCACGTCGCCAGCGGCGCACGCGCGCCACAAGTCCATCGGGTCGGCGGGGAGGCGGCGCTTGGCCGGGGACGCGTCCGCCCGCCAGCCGTAGACGAGCGCCGACTGCTGTAGGCCCAGCATGGACGGGAAGGAGGAGGAAGAGGCTGGCTGGTTGGTGTCTTGTGTCGGTCGAGGGGAATGCTCAAGTGAGCGCCGCGGTGGTAAGGCGACGGAGGCAGCCGGATGAGTCGTGAACGCGCCGCGTGCGACGTGTGTAGCCGACTAAACACAATGGGAGAAACACGCGAATGGTGTCGGAACAGCTCGGCTGGTCGTGGAGTGATCGCCATTCAAGCACGTCTGGCGTCGGACGCGCGCGATGGAAGTGCCGACACCGTTTGGTGCGTTTCACTTGATTAAAGTATGGGAAAGCGGCGCTTTGAAGTTGAGTCCTGCCTTGTGCGGGCAGACACCGCGCGAAAGACTCATCAGCCCAAAAAAGTGAATCTTGGCAAGTACGTAATTTGATTGGTGGAATGAAAAACTATAGTCGATTAGATGGCCAATCAGCGACGGTATACGCACTTTTCTGCCGCAAAATGGTATCTTCAAACTCGAAACGTCGGCTGGTCGCATGTGGCAGCGCATCACTCGCCCAGGCGCTTCATGATGGTGTGAACCCACCGAGATTCGAGTGCTGACCGACGCCCAAGCCACTCAAACCGAACCTGCTGGCGCTGAGATGTCAGTCAGCGCATTATCGACGGTGACAACACCTCGAGATGCTTCCACAGTGCTCCCAGCCACGAGCAATGCACCCATGCGACCGCTTTTCGGACAGTGAGAGAGCCTTGTTGGTGGCGGTCAAATCGAAACGACACTATAAACTTGACGGCACCGCTCAGCAGTCGTAGACGCGGACGACCGTGTCGACGTGGGCGCGACAGATCGGGCACTCGGCGGACGACTGGACAATGGTGCGCAGGCAGGAGAAGCAGCCCGCGATGTGGCCGCACGGGACGCAGATAGCGTCGCGCGGGGCGTCCATGCACACGACGCAGTCCCTCCCCGACAACGTTCCAGGCTGCGCGTAGTCCGTGGCCGACGATGTCCTCTGCACTCTTGGAGCTTCCGCGCTGGCATCGTACGAGCTGGAGCGACCCGAGCTCATCGGTAGCGGGAACAGCTCGGCTTCGTTGTCGACGAATGTCGGGGCGGAAGCGCGCAGTGACAACTCGCGGAAGGGAGGACTCTCCAGCGACTGCGACGACAGCTTGGAGCTCAAGCCAGGCGCAGAGGACCCGACCATCTCCACGGACGCCTCGTTGAAGTTCGCAGACTGCTCGGGCTCGGCAGAGAACGTCGCCGATCGCACACGCGGGCTCTCGCTTGACACTTCCACATCGCTGACTGGGAAGACGGTCACGGTCATCGCGACTTCCGACGGGTGCGGTCTCGGGAGTGGGAACAGCTCGATGGGGCGTCCCTCCATCACCTGCATCCACGCCTCCCGGTCCGTCTCCGAGTCGGTGGCGAACACGTAGTCCGACGAGCTTGTCATGCCGTAGCCCTGGGTGCGGCCTGTCACAGGGTCTCGGCGGTACCGGTGGCGGCGAACGCGCTGATAGATAACGGGTTTGCTCAGCTTGAAGGCGTTGGCGCGGTCCATCCAGAGCGTGTCCCCGTTGGCGGACGCAGAGTACAGCAGCGCCTCCACCGGCTGGTCCGCCTGGAGGATGTACTCCGGGTGCGCCGCACTCGGGTCCTGGAACACGCACAGCTCCCTCACCGACCGGTCGGCGTTGCACGCAACCATGGCGCACCAGCGCCGCCTCCAGATGGGCAAGATGGCCTGCGAGCGCACGTACAGCCAACCGCTGTGGATGCTGAGCGCTGCCGTGAGTGCCGCGGCCGCCTCCTTCCTCCCGCGCAGCCGCGCCACATCCAGCGCCGAGTGGCCGCTGCGGTTGAGCACCAGCGGGCTGGCGCCGGCGTGCAGCAGGAAATCCACCTGGGTCACGCGGTTGGCGTATGCGGCGTAGTGCAGCGCCGTGTTCCGGCGCTTGGTCTGGTCCACGAGGTCCAGCTCGGCGCCGTACTCGATCAGCGCCTGCACGGCCGGGCCCCCCGACCGCTTGCGCGCAGCCGCCATGAGGGGCGTCACGCCCGCTGTTGGGTGGAAGTAGTTGGCGAGCGCGCGCGGGTCGCTGGCGGCGCTCAGGAGCGTGCGCAGCTTGCCGAAGTCCCCGCGCCGCGCCGCCCTCCAGACCGCGCGGCCCGACTCGTCGTCGTACGAGCGCATGTTCACCCACTAAGGAAGGGGGCGAGGACTCCCGCAGGGTGCTCGGGGCGAGGCGAATGGAGGAGTGAGAGACTGCCTTGGTGGTCACGGATCTGATGGCGAAGGTTGTGGAATGTTGGTTGCTTCCAGGTGCGAAAGTGGTCGCGCAGTCGCTTGACGCACCCACAACTGTCAAAAACGTGTTTTGTATCAGTAGTAGATGTGCATTCGCCAGTGTGAGAAACTGATGTAAGTTAGTGTAGACAGAAACATGAAGAAAAAATCCAACTGACTGGTGGCACGCAGTGTTTACCCACTTCAGGCAGCTTCAACGCGCGAGCGACCTTGTTCCAGTGCATTTCCTGGAGGCTGCACTTCGCGGTCGAAGACGCGTTGGACATGTCTGGCGTCGCCGTGATGGTGATCGTCTCGTCACGTGCATCCTCGTGGCAAAAGTCAAACGCTTCTCCCAGTTCCGTTGTGGTGATTCCCAGCAGCCTGTCCAATCCAAGGCGACCGCGTGAGAACAAACCACCAAGTCGAAAAGCGAACGGCCACACCAAGCGTATAAATGCGATGCTCGCGTCTTGTTGAGAACGGTTTAGCCCGCGCCGAGGAGACGAGACACTCACCTCCTCCGCCCGACGATCCACAGCCAAGGGAGGCGAACTACGAGAGGGGCCAATCGTACAGTAAACGACCAAAGTACACACTCTCATCAGTCCGGTCCGCCAGCTTAGAGACGGTCGTAGAAACGGTCGAGGGGAGGCACCTCCGGCGCCAGGCCCTTGCGCACGCGCACGCCCGTCACCAGCTTGCCCGACATCGAGTTGGTGTCGAGCGCGTCACCGGCGACAACCTGGTAGTGGTTGAACACGCACTGCGGGAACGCCTTGCCACCAGTGCTCTGGCGAAGGTCGGCCGTGAAGCCGAACGACTCGTTCACAGGCAGGTACGCCTTCAGCTGCATCATCGGGGTACCCGGACGCTGCTCCTCGGCGAACACGTGGCCACGACGGCGCGTCAGCACACCGTAGCAACCGCCAACGGCGTCCTGCGGCACCTGGATGTCCGCAAGGAACACCGGCTCCATGAGGGCCGGGCCCGACGTCAGCTGGCACGCGTACACAACACGGCGCGTCGTCGGCAGGATCTGGCCCATACCACGATGGATCGCGTCGGCGTGGAGCACCACGTCGAGCAGGTTCACGCGCATGCCGCGCACAACCTCCTCGCACAGCACACCGTCCTTCGTGGCCCAGTTGAAGCCACCAAGCACAGACTCCTTGATCTCGTTCAGGTACGACACACCCTTGGTCTGGTCCACGAACAGGTTGGCTCCGTTGCCGTCCGGGCCGTAGCCCCAGATCTTACGGGCGTCCGTCACGTCCCAGCCGTGGTTGTCGGCAAGGTAACGAGCGCGGAGCTTCTGGTCGTGGCGGGGCTCCACCTCAACCTTGCCCTCCTCGATCTCGTCCGTCAGCTCGTCGCCGAGCGGGCCGGCGTTGCAGAAAAGACGGTTGTGCTTGTTCGGCGACTTCGACAGGCACGTCTTCTCCGAGTCGGTCGTGACCGTCTCACGGTACGTCACAACGGGCTCCGAGATCTTCACCTCCGTGCCCATGAACTCCTCCTGCAGGTCCTTCAGGCAAATCTCCAGATGGAGCTCACCAGCACCGGCAATGATGTGCTCGCCCGACTCCTCGGTGTAGCACAGAACCATGGGGTCCGACTTGGCAAGACGCTTCATGCCCTCCACAAGCTTGGGGAGGTCCGACGCCGTCTTGGGCTCCACGGCGACACGCACGACGGGCGACACCGAGAACTTCATGGTACGGATCGTGTGGCCCGACTCCGACGTCGTGATCGTGCCCGACTTCAACAGGTACTGGTCCACACCGACCAGACCGCACGTGTTACCGGCCGGAATGTCCGGGGTCTGCTCCACGTAACGGCCCATCATGATGACCGTACGCTGGATGTTCTTCACCCACAGGTCCGTCTTCTTGCCCGGCACGTAGTTGGGGCCAAGGAGACGCACCTTCTGGCCCGTCGCGATCTTACCCGCGAACACACGGCCGAACGCGTAGAAGCGGCCCTTGTCCGAGGTCGGCACCATCTTCGACACGTACATGACGAGGGGACCGTTCACGTCGCACTTGCGGATGGCGTTGGCGCATTCGTCGTCCAGGGGACCGTCGTACAGGGTGTCCACACGGTACTTCTGGGCCGTCACGGGCGACGGCAGGTGCACGACGATCATCTCAAGGACGGCGTCGGCGGCAGGCAGCCAGCGCTGCATCACACGCTTCAGCAGCGGCTTGCCCGACAGCTCCTTCTCGTCCGACTTGAGCTCCACGCCCACAGCCTTCATCATCTTCTCGAACTTCTGCTTCTTGTCGTTCATGATGGCGTCGAACATCTTGATGATCGGGTCCATGATGAACTGGCAGAAAGCACGCTTCAGCGTGTTGCCGGCGTTGTTCTTGGACGTCCACTTCTTGTTTTCCGCGTCGAAGTACCAGTCGCCCCACAGCTTCTGCATCATCTTTGACTCCTCAATGCCGAACTTCTTCGAGTAGAGGCGAGCGAACTTCTTCAGGGTGAAACCCCACTGGTGCAGACCAGAGCCGAACGCAACCGTTCCGCGGTCCGGGTACACCTGCACGTCGCCGAGCTTCTCGTCGAAGTACGTGGCAATCACGACGTTGACCGTCTCAATGGCACGGGCGAACGACTGGTAGCAGTCCTCCGGCTCCAGGTGCAGCTCGAGCAGGGCACGGTCGACCTTGTTCACCATCAGCACCGGCTTGACACGCTCACCGATGGCCTGGCGCAGCACAGTCTCCGTCTGCACGCAGACACCCTCAATGCAGTCCACGACCACGAGGGCACCGTCCGTCACACGCAGAGCGGCAGTCACCTCCGACGAGAAGTCGACGTGACCAGGCGAGTCGATCAGGTTGATCAGGTACGAGTTCTTCGAGATGACAACCTCCGTCGAAGCGGCGGCGGCAGCGGCCTCGGCGGCGGCCTCGGCGATCTCCTCGGCCGTCTCCTTGGCGATGGCGGCGGCGGTCGCCTGCTCACCGGCGTCCATGTCGTACTCGAAGAACATCGAGATACCCGTCGACTTGATCGTGATGCAGCGCTCCTGCTCGTCGGCGCGCGTGTCCGTGAAGCGGGCCTCGCCGGCGTGCTTGGCCGAAATGATACCGGCCTTGGACACGAGCGAGTCCGTGAGCGTCGACTTACCGTGGTCGACGTGGGCGATCACGGACATGTTACGAATGTTCTTCGTGTAGTCCATGATCTCGCGCATCTGGTCAACCGTGAAGTTCACCATGGTTGCTGCTGCTGGGGTGCTCTCGACACGAGGTCGAAGGGCGGCGGCGGGCGGGGGGGACTGGGGGCTTGCGCTCGGATTCCTTAGTGGCGACTTGGCGGCCTTTTTCCCTTCTGGTAGTATCCAAAAGGAAAAATGGCGCAAGGGAAGCGCGCCGCCCACCAAACAAAGAAAAGAGGGCGAAACGAGTGGAGCACACGCGTTCGCCGCGGTCTTTTTCCGCCTTCTCCCCGCTATGCCATATACAATCCACAAGTGAAACCGAGGTGCAAAATCCGCTCGATCGCGAGGTTTTTCAGGTGAAACAGGCGTCGGTGATTGGCTGAAAACCCCGCCGCGAAAGGGGGGGCTGGGAGGAGAGAGCGAAGCAGGCCTGCAGGAGTGATGGTCCCAGCGGATTGCGTAGGGGAAACCCGTCCGTCATGGCGAAGCAAGGTGAGCCTGGCCGGCCGGCCGGTCCTTCCTTCCTTCCTGGGTTGAAGCCCGCGGCGGAGCGCGAGCCCCGCGAGGAATCGCTCGCGATGGTTCCGTGCGGACGCCTCGCCGCGCTCTGTCACTCTCGACTGGCGCCATGCCCAGTGATGGTGCCAGCCGCTGCTGGAGACACGCAGCGGCAGCAGTCCAGGCGGGTTCTTCGCGGCTCGCGACCCGCTTGACAAGCAGCCGGTCGACAGCCGCAACGGACATAATAGTTGGGCGTTGTTCCAGTGAGGGATGGGCACGAAGATTCAACGAGCAGATCCGCTGCTGCATCTTCTTGGAAGAGTGCGAGTTGCTGTTGGCGGTGACCGAGATGCGAGGGCCGAGGCTCGGATCAGCTGGCGGGCGTCAATGGCGTCGGGCGGTGCCGCTTTTATCGCGCACGAGGCGAGGGACCGCTGCTCGGTCAGTCCTGGTTTGCGGCGACGGAACGAGTGGCGGGACGTGCAGGCTGTGCGAAGGGTGGAGGGTGGAGTGGGGGCTCACGCAGCAATGCGATGGAGCGACTGGTGTTGGCGAGGGACTGACAATGCCTCACTTCTAGTGGTCGCGTGTGTGTCCTTGATCTGGATTAGCAGGCAGAGAGGGTCATGCTGGCGAGAGCAAGCGGGCGACAGCGCATTCAGGGGTGGGCTCCCCGGTGCCTGTTCTTGAGGCGTCTGTGGTGACTGTTCACCAGTGTAGCGAGCGAGCAGCGAGGTCCATACGTGACTGCGATGGGGCTGATCATCTGAGCCATGACACCCCTCGCACTCTTCTCGGTTGAAGCGTGCATGGGGCTCAAGTCGACAGCTGGGGGGCGGGCGAGCGAACCATCACTGGAGTCAGAGGCTCGTGGCGAGATGAGTCGGAGCAGTGCCTTGTCGTCGCTCTCGCTGGCTCCCTCGACTGTCACTCAGGAAGGAGTGGGTGAGCTGTCCTGGCAAGCGCATGCTCATGCCGATTGTTCGATGAGGTGGCGGCGTAGTATGATTGAGCTGGTGTATCACACGAGTCTATGGTCGACACTCACCGTCACAGCGCGGGTATCACTACGAGGGGAGACGAAGTCTTCACCGACGCATGCACCGTGCACTGCACTCTACCGTGGCGATGCGCATTGCTCCTTGTCGTTGAGGATGTTGATGGCGCATCGCAACATTGCCGAGAGTTCTTCCGCCGTTGCACCCACCGCTTCGAGCGACTATCAATACCCTGAGCCTGTTCCAGTCCCTCCCTCTTGCTCACCGTCACGCTCCGCTGTTTGTCACATGAACATCACACGACAGACACAGGGCCGATCCGCCGCCCAACAACAACCACCAACAAAAAGCATTCTCGCTAGCAGGGCCAAAAATATCGTGTTTTTACATTTTAGAGAGGTGAGAGCGTTCCCTGCAAACTTCTATTCCCCCGGCCAAGCGATCTACACAGCCAAAGAGCTCCTAGAGAGCGAACGCTCTGGCGGCTTCGACCAGCTCGTGCGCATACCAC
The DNA here is from genome assembly GCA_023338125.1 of Phytopythium aichiense. Classification (NCBI taxonomy): domain Eukaryota; phylum Oomycota; class Peronosporomycetes; order Pythiales; family Pythiaceae; genus Phytopythium; species Phytopythium aichiense. The sequence continues at coordinate 11,666 of JAADYH010000338.1, read as the reverse complement.
GAGCAGCCGAGGCCGCGAGACGGGCGCTCGCAGCTCCTTCCGACGCGTCCGACGCTCCACTTCAACTGCGTGGCCAGCCAGCCCGGCGGCGCTCGGACGCCCTTTACACGAACGAGCTCGCCGTCTGGCACTGCTTGTACTGGTCCAGGTAGAACTGGCAGGCGGCAATGTCGTTCGAGTTCGTGTTCAGGCACTCGAGGAAGGCGCGCTGGTCGTTACCACACAGGTTCTGCTGCTGCTGCTGCACCGGCTGCGGGGCCTCCATGGCCGGGGCGGCCTCCTGCGGGGCGTCCGACCCCGAGAACGTGTTGGCCACGGCGCCGACCGCGCGGTGCGCGATGGCGCTGCCCGTGCCGAAGGCCATGCCCTGCGCGACCGTGCCCATGAGGCCGCTCATCATGCCGCCGCCGCTCGACTGCTGCGGCGCCGGAGGGGGAGCCGCCTGCGTGCGAGCCGGGGCCGGGGCCGGGCGGCGGGGCTGCGCCGGCGCGGGCGCGCGGCGGGCGGGGGCGGGGCGGGAGGAACGCGAGCGGCCCATGATGATGCTGCTGGACTTGGGCTTGTTCTTGCTCTTGCTTGCGGCGCGACGGATGCTTGCGAAAATGAATTCTGCGGGTGTGTGCGGTGGTGAGCCGCCGGGGACGAGTCGCAAACGTCACTGCGATTCAAAAAGGAATCGACCAGGTTCGAGAACAATGGGAGATCGGGGAATACTCAAACCAAGAGAAACAAAGTACTCTGGAATCAACTGGAGTTGTGCCTTTCATGCTTTTGGTGTTCAAAGCTCCGGATCGCACTGGAGACAGATTTGGATTTTGCACCAAATCCAGTGGATCATCTCACAGAAACAGAATGACCCTCAACTGACTATCATTCGTATCATAAGATGATTCTGCACAATTATTGCACTGACACATCGAAATTACACAATTATATTGGGTCAGTTTCCCAAACCTATTCTCAAAAAAAATACCTTCATTATTGTAATTACTGCAAACCTAAATGTCAACCCACTTCTGTTCAACCCGAAGTGAAAAAAATTCGATATTTCCAAGCTCAGCTAACGCACTTCTGGAAACCTCAGAAATAGCCACTCTTTTGCGGAGAAGTTGCCGATAATTACAGGTACTGTTCGCGCTGCGATCACATGTTCAGCTTTTGGGAGTCGAAGACGGTGGACCAAGTGACGACGGTCTGGGTGACGACACCAGCGCGGACTTGCAGGGCTCTTCCTGAAGGTTCCGGATAGTCGAGCGCCCGTGAGTAGCGCCCACTACCCGCCAGCTGTTCGCAGGTCTGTCATCGCACCGGTTGCGCGGCGGGCGACCCGATGGAGCCCGAGGACGACGAGGAGGCGGGCGACGGCTCGCCGGACGCGTACCTGACGCGACTTCGCGCTCTTCTGCGCGCCAAGGAGGCGTTCGCAGGCGAGAACGAGCGCATCACGTGGGTCTGGCGGTTGCATCAACTGCGACGGCGACAGCAGCTGGCGCCCGAGCGCTGGGTCGGCGAGCCGATGCGCCTGCTGGCGGAGATCGAGGCGGAGATCGCGCGCCTGCCGACGGAGGAAGACAGCGGTGACAGCGACGAGCGGAGGAGACACGCGCGAGTCGATGTGGACTTTGGCGTGGACGACGAGGAGAAGCGCGGCTCGGCCGGGGACCGAGGGTCCATCCCGATGATGGAGACTGGGCGGAGCGGCGGTGATGTGGAGGAGGAGGACGACGACGACGGCGAGAGTTCGTGGACCAGCCTCGCGCGCATGCTGCGGCGCGCGTCCGCCGCCTTGATGGGCACGACGCCCCAGGGCGAGCGTGACAGCTTCCCGCTGATCAACGCGAGCGTCGTGCTCGACATCCACGAGGAGGAGATGGCGTACGACCTGAGCGACGAGCACGACCGGGACGGCGAGGCCTTCGCGGCGGCGACCACGGCGTCGTCTCGAGACCAGTGGAAGCTGGAGACGGAGTCCCCGAAGCAGCTCGAGAGCGGCGAGTCGGACACGACCCGGGGCTCGCGAGGCGGTAGTGACGGCAGCAGCCGCGGGCTCCGCCAGTCGGTGCCGAACCTGCTGCGCTCATTCGTGAGCTACCTCGGACTGTCGATGGAGGAGACGTTCCTGTGCCAGATCTGCTACGACTACGCTCCCGTGGCGACGTCGGTCACGCTGTCCAACTGCCAGCACGCCTTCTGCCAGTCGTGTCTGCAGAACTTCCTCGAGTTCAAGATCAGCGAGGCGCAGGTGTACCCGACGTGCTTCTTCCAGCCCAAGGACGAGAAGGAGGGGGCATGCTCGGCCGCGATCGCAGTAGACGACATCCGCGCCATCGTGTCGGACGAGGCGTGGCAGAAGTACACCAAGTTCAAATTCAACAAGGAGCACGAGCTGGCGCGCCAGTGTCCGTTCTGCGATCACTCGCAGCTCTGCGGCGGCCCCGACGAACCCGCGTGCACCTGCACGAACTGCGGTCGCGACTTCTGCTTCCTGCACAGCAATGCGCACGAAGGCCGCACGTGCGCCGAGTACGACAAGAAGATGCTGGCCATCGAGAAGCTCAACCACGCGCTGATCAGCGAGATCTCCAAGCCCTGTCCAGGGTGCCAGAACCACGTCGAGAAGACGGGCGGCTGCAACCAGATGAAGTGCGTGGTCTGCAGCACGTCCTTCTGCTGGATCTGTCTCGCCGTCATCGACGACAACGTCTTCCCCGAGCACTTCCAGGTGAGCTCGTCGCTCGTCGGTCTCTTCGCACTGGGGTGATGGATGTCGCTCTAATGGCACTTGCTGGTCTGTGGATGCAGTGGTGGAACGTTCGAGGGTGCGCAGGCAACCAAATGGCGGACGTGGAGCTGCAGAGCCGGACGGAGAAGGTGATGCAGACTGTCCTCCGGCTCGGGTTCTTCCTCGTCTTCGGCCCGCCGGCGCTCGTGTTGGCGATTGTGGCCTGCGTCCTCTGCTGCTTCTTCACGCCGTGCACTGCCAACGACCGCATGACGTTCCGCCACGCGTTCACCTCGTGCTTCTGCATTTCGGGCTACGCACTGCTCGCACCGTTCGTGCTGGCGGTGGGGCTGGTGCTGCTCGGCATCGTGTTAGGCGGCGCTGCGGCTGCCGGCGCTGTCATACTAGCGCTCTCACCGCTGCTGTGCCTGATCGCGCTCATCAAGTTCGACTCATTCCGGGCATGGAGGTCCGGCTGAGGCATCGCTCCCCAAGATCTAACGAGCCGCGATCGAAGTGGCCGCTATTTATCAAGTATATATGCCGATCAACCACCCACCCGCGTCAACGAAGGTCACGGCGTGATCGAGAGCCTGTTGCCGCTGATTTCTGCCGCGGGGTTGGGTCGCTGGGCAAGAGCCCGAGCTCGGAAAGCAGCTTGGACACCACCGCCAACGTCTCCTTGCGCGTGGCCGAGTCGTCCAGGCCGAGCAGCAGCCGCAGATCCCGCTCAAACGCCTGCTCCGCTCGGATGGAGGCGAGCATGCGCTGCACAGCAATGGAGTCAGAACGGATCGCGCTCCCATCGATCGAGCCTTGACGGACGTACACGGATGAAAGGGGCGATCTGGTCGACGTGCTTGACGCGGAGCAACTGCATGCTCTCGTACAGCACGTCGTGCGCCTTGGACCCGGGCGGTCTCATCTTTTCCCGACGCGCATCGAGCTCTACAAGCACGTCCTCCACCGCCTCTAGTAACTGGCGGGCATGAAGAAGGGAGAGCAAATAGAGCGTCACGCGTCCGTCGTGTGTCGTGACATGGAGCGAGCATCACATACCTCATCTAGCTCCCGCTTCTGGCTCGCCATAGGCTTCCGATCAGCACTTGCATCCACCTAAGCCAAAAATCGCACAGCATGATGCGCTGTGAGTTGGGTGCCATGACTTAGCAACAGGAGAGCATCCAAGGGCAACTCAACGCGCCTTGCCAAATCGCTGGAGCTGTTGCTTCAGAGTCTCTGTGAAGGCTTGGTACACCGGCGCGATCTGTGCGACGCGCTGCAGCGTTTCCACGCTCCGCGGCAGCTTGGCCACGTTCTCCACGTCGAGAGCATAGCAGCAGCTAGCGACGATCTCGGAGCACACGCGGCCGACGCGGCGAGAGATGTCGTCCCAGTGCTCGGCGGCGCCAGTCGTGCTCTCCATGGATACAACGGACGACAGGGCTGCAGGATCGAGCGACAGCCGGCAGAACACGTTCTCCTGCAGAAAGGAGCGCCGGAGTCGAGTCGCGTCTGCCGTCGATCGGCTGCGCTGTTGAGACGAACCACCGCCTTGGAGGGCGACCGACTCCACCTGAACGTGCAGCAGCCGAAGCAGCTTGTCGTCCATGATGCGGTCGCTCAGTGCGCTCCGAGAAGTGCCGGCAGGGCGTTCTTCGAATGGCTGGAGCGTTTCGCTCTTCGCCTCTGAGTCATCTGCCCTTCTGCGACCGCGCAGTCGATGCACTTCACGTTGAAGGCGTTCGACCTCAAGGCGACAGCCCTGCAAAGCACCCAGTGCGTGAGTTGAAAGCTCGCCGAGTCCCTGATAGCAACCTCCTGCGCACCAGCAACTCCCTTCGCGTGGGACGAGCGCGGAGCGAGTCTCGCAGCCGCGCATTCTCCCGCGCCAGGTCGTCGATGCACTCCCGCTGCTCGTCCAAGAACGCCTTGAGGCCGTGCAGGTCCCTTCCATCGCCTCGTTCCCCCTGTCGACCGCTCAAACCACCCAGCTCAGTGCCGTCCTCTCTCTGGCTGCTCGCCTGCACCTCCTTGCTTTCTCTTACGCCTCGGGGTTTGTCCGACGTGGCCAGGCGAGCGATCTTCCTCGCCCATTTGGCGTGCGCTGCCACCGCGTGGTCGACTCGAGCGTCCGATCCGCCGGCCGGCCGCTCCTCGCTACTGCTTTCGGAGCCGTCGCTCAGGCCCTCGCCCTCCTCTTCCTCCGAGTCGCCGGCCGCACCCTCTCTCCGGCCCTCGGTGCGCCGCCGCCGCTCGCGCGCGAGCTCCTGCTGAGCCCGCAGCGCGACGCTCGCGTACCGCTTGACCTCGTTCCGCGCCGCCTGCAGCGCACAAGCGACCGCATACCAGCGCACAAGCGGCGTCGGGCGCGTTAGAAGATACGAGAGAGCAGCCTTGGCGAGGCCAGCGAGAGCCCTCCACCTCCGCCAGACGCACCTGCAGCTGCCGCTCGAGCTCGCGCGTCTCCATACTGATTCTGTGTGCCACAACGGCTAAATGGCGTGTGCCACTCGATTTTGACGGTGCATCTAGCACAGTGCTCCACATCACCCTATGGGAATCCGTGTGGACCGCTCCAGACGTTCATTCGATCCACATCTGCACCTGGTCCGTAGTGTGGCGCGCTCCAAATGAATCCCCGGAATTTCGTCAAACGCAACTTGAGGTTTTATTCTTTTTTGATGGGTTTGTGGGGCCACAGCCGGCCCTACATCCCATGTCGAGGGGGCCGCCAGTCCGCGATTCCAGCGCCGAGGGTGAGCCGATCCATCCCAAGAAGAAGGAGGTCGTTCCTGCAGCCGCCGACCACGATGCTCTCGACTGTGCGAGCCCTCAAGAAGCCGGCGCTCGGCCTCGGCGCGCGCGCGCTGTCCGTGCCGGCGTACGTGCCGGACCTGAAGGCCCAGTCGGCCAAGCCGAAGGTGGGCGACGGATCGCTGGCAGATTGACCAGTGGTGACGGCGCTGGACAGGGACTCACTGATGTGACGGACTGTGTCTGTGGGTATGGGTGCGAGCAGAACATCAAGTACTTCAAGATCTACCGCTGGGACCCGGAGACGAAGGGCAAGCCGTACGAGGTGACCTACCCGGTCGACCTGGACGAGTACGTTGGAATTCGCTGGCGTTCGCTCGGTCCGAGACGCGGGCTAATGATGGAACGCGCGCGCGTGTGTGTGTGTGTGGCTGCGGTCCAGGTGCGGACCCATGGTGCTGGACGCGCTGCTCAAGATCAAGAACGAGCAGGACCCGACGCTGACGTTCCGCCGGTGCGTCGGCCAGTCGCTTCAACTCGTCCTCACCCACGACGTGGCCCGTTGTTCTGACGTGGTTACTGGTTGTATTCGCCTGCAGCTCGTGCCGTGAGGGCATTTGCGGCTCGTGCGCCATGAACGTGGACGGTGGCAACACGCTCGCGTGCCTGAGCCCCATCAAGAAGAACGCGGACGTGTCGAAGATCTACCCGCTGCCGCACATGTATGTGATCCGCGACCTGGTGCCGGACCTCAACAACTTCTACGACCAGTACCGGTCGATCGAGCCGTGGCTCCAGTCGGACGAGGTCAAGGACGTGAACGTGGAGCACCTCCAGTCCAAGGAAGACCGCAAGAAGCTCGACGGCATGTACGAGTGCATCCTGTGCGCGTGCTGCAGCACGTCGTGCCCCAGCTACTGGTGGAACCCGGACAAGTACCTCGGCCCTGCCGGTGCGTTCTTTGGCGCGGAGCTCGCAAGTTGATTGCTGTGCTGTCCTCGACGTATCTTTCTAACCACCGTGCCGTGCTGTTTATGTGTTGCTCCTGCCTCCTCAGTGCTCATGCAGGCGTTCCGCTGGATCGAGGACTCGCGCGATACCAAGACGGAGGAGCGTCTGCGCGCGCTGGACGACACGTTCAAGCTGTACAAGTGCCACACGATCATGAACTGCACGCGCACGTGCCCCAAGGGGCTGAACCCCGCCCGCGCCATCGGCAAGATCAAGAAGCAGCTCGCCGCGATGCACTAGGTCGGACCCGCGCCGCGCGAGGCTGTATGAAGTGAGGAGGATGACCAAGAACTGGAGAACACGAGTCCCGTGAAGAGTCGAGTGCCTGCCTGCCTGCTTGTTGTTGCCTTTGTCGTTTTGTCAAACTACCGGCATAGTGAAACCAAGATGATGTTGGATGTGAGCGAGACTCCGCATTGTGTCCGAAACGCTGGGTGGAATACAAACGCCAAGTGAAACGCAACACCACCTGGACGACATACAAATCCCAAGTGAAACGCAAGATCAGCTGGACTGACGTGGAGGCAGATGGATGACGTGCGCGCGTGTTCCACCACTGTTAGATCAGATCAGAACGGATCAGCAGAGGAGATCGGGATCAGATCCGACTCAGTGTGGGACGCTGTTGCTTGAAGTGGGCGACACCACCATGGCATGCGACTCGGGCGGGACTCGTCGCGAGATGATGATGAAGATTGTTTATTGCACGCCACTGGACTGCACTCACTCACACTGCCACCGCCGTCAACGCCCTGCCTGGCCGCCGCCCGCTCTATATATACGCGCTGACACGTTGACTCACATACGCGGGTCCGTGGCGCAGCTTCATCAGCGTCGTCTTGGAGCATGACTTAAGGAAGTTGACCGTCTTCTTGACGCCCATCGACGACGTGTTCTTGCCGTTGATCTCGACGATCACATCGCCGATGCAAATGTGCTTCAGGGCCTCGCAGCACGGCTCCTGGCACACGTCCGTCACCAGCGGGAAGATGCCCTTGCCGAACCGCACCTCCTTCAGCTGCAAGCCAATGCTCCGGTTCTCCTTCCACTTGACCAGGTACGTCGCACCGTCCGGTGTGTCCATCATCGTCTGCTTCGGCTTGGGGCGACCGCGCACTTGGACTGTCGTGTTCACGGCGTTCGGCGCGACCAACGGAACGGTCTGCGCCTCCGACTCAGCCAGAGCTGGCAACTTCGTGATGCCGCGCGCGCTCTTGCCCTTTTTCTTGTACTTGGCCAAGTTGGCGTTCAGCGCGGGTTTGTTCACCTTGGCGGAGTTGACCACGCCGTCCTTGATCCGGGACACTTCGCCTATCGAGCTGGCAGCAACAACGTCCACGTCACTGGAGATATCGGGATCAGAAACTAAGGGCTCTAATGCCTCCGAGTCCTCGTCGACTGGGTCCTCCGCCTTCATATCGGAGACGTCGCTGCTACCACGTTTGGCGTCACCTTGGAGTTCAATCTCATCGTCGTCAACGTCCTCGTCCACGCCTCCCGACAAATGAGCGGGAGATCGTTCTTCGATCATGATGCCATCCATGTCGAGCATTCCCACCTGCTGTTTGTCATCATCTCCGAAAGCGTCGCTGCCCACATCCACTTCATCGCGGAGCTGATACTCATCGTCGGCGTCCACGGCGATTCCGACATCGATCTCGGCGATCTCTCCGGTTTGAACTTCGTCTGGAGAGTCTTCGTTTGAGAGACGAGTCGTCGCCGGCAGCGACTCCGGCATACTAACGTCATTCGCCACAACGTCGGGTGACTCCAGCGGCTCTGCAACAACCAGATCGACTTCTACCGCCTCAGCCTCGACGACGTCATCCACTGCGTCAAATCCATCATCGTCCGATGAACTGTCGCTATCCGAGCGATCGAGGTCTTCATCGAGAGACACCGTCGAAACTCTGTCCTCGCGGGCAACGACAGGGGGATCAGTAGGCTTTGAATGCTCGACGTCGTCGTGAGTCTCGGGATCATCGCTCTCATGTTCCACTTCTGGCGGAGTCGGGTCTTGTTCAGCAGCCATGCTCCAAATATCACGAGGGGATGATGGCTTTGCTGGAGATCCTGGCTCGACAATAACTGCTGGCGGCGCTGGAGATGGAGGCGTTGGAGATGGTGGCGTTGGAGATGGCGGCTTTGCTGGCGTCGCGGGAAGTACCGGGGACACTGGCTTTACCGACGCAACTTCCGGCCCTTGCTCGACGTTCGTCGGGCTGGCTTGACTCTCGTCAGTTGGGCTTGGGGGACCAAACAGGTTCTTGTAGCTGTCAGATGTCTCGGCCGGCGAGGGGCGTGAGTCTGCTTGCGAATGCGGCGGTGTGGTTGCTTTGGGTGCATTGTCGTCCAGCGCCGTGTGGATCGTCGGACTCGGACTTGCAGTCGACCAAGATCCAGCGTCATTCCGCTGGGGGCTTGCGGTTCGAGGGCTCGTCTTGGACGACAGCCGGAAGTTGGTATCCATAGCCTTTGCGCTTCCTCCGCGTCGTTCGCTAACACGAGCGCTGAAGCGATCCAAAGGATCTTCAGTCGGCATTCTCACGCTCGCCCGCGAGTCCTTGGAGTCCTTCATAGTTGACGACAGATGCCGACGCCCGACCTCATCCGATCCATTGGGCGACGTCCGCAGAATGCCAGCGCTTGAAACTGGTCTGCTCTTCCGTGCGTCGCTGATGTCCACCGTCGACGGAGGGCTGACCACTTTTACCGACGCTCGGTCTCGGCTCCCAGGAGTTGGCCCGGGGAGTGTTGAGTGCGCCGACGGGCTCGGATTTCTTTCGCTCTCCCGGCGATGCTGCTGGCCGATGGCGACGTTGACATGCGGGGACGGCGGCAGTGGCGGAGTATTCGATCGCCCGGAGAGTGGACTGTCACCTCCACTCAGCTGCCGATGCCGCAAATTCATTCCGCCAGGGGACAGATTCGTGTCGACCGTCATGGACGGTTTGCGACCCGGGGCCGTCTTCCCGGGCGAAGCCTCGCGCTTCGGCCGTCGAAAGACCAGCCGAACAGGCTTGTTCATCTGCTGCAATCGCGAGAAGAACGTGTCGAACGAGTAGTCTCGAGACTGGATGCCGTTCGCTGACACTAGCGTGTCGTTGACTGCAACCATGCGCTGCACCACCGCGTTCGCGCTTGACGTCGAGCGGGTCACGACTGGGAGATTCGTCATCCGGTCCTCCCCGAAGAACAAGCCGAGCGACCCAGTTTCCCAGTACACTTCATAGTCCTGGTATGCAACAGACTCGCGGGGCGTCCGCATTGAGCCGTTGGGTGTGTGCTGCGGAGAGACTTCGTGATCTCTACCAACTCGGAAAATCCCGTCGTCGCCGTCTCCTACGACCATCCCAGCACAGCCACACATGTCAACTACACCATTCTTGCTTCGAAGCCATTCTTCCGAAGCAAACGAACGGCCTTACCTCGGGGTGCTGGGGACGGGTGAGAAGTGGATGGAGGTGGAATCGTCGAGTCTCTCCCCGAAGAAGCCCGCCAAAAGGCGCCGCGCGAGTGGGAAGTCTTGGGCGGCTTCTGCTCGTTCGGCGGCACCGAGTTCGCACGCTGGTACTTGGAGCCTCGCGGTGAGTCGGACGTCGACCCAAGACTCGACGACGAGTTGGAGCGCTGGTCAAAGCCTGGGTGCGGCACGCCCGCACTCATCTCGTCGTCCGAGGTGGGCGTGCCCGCATTCGCCCGCTCGAAGCGCAGCAGCACGGGCTTCTTCATGGTCGCGAGGATCTTGAAGAAGTCCGAGAACGAGTGGTCCTTGGACCGAACAATGTTGACGTACTTGAGCGTGTCGCCCGGCTGCACCTCGGGCGAGATGCACGTCTCGGTCGCCTTGGACACGTACGGGATCCCGTCGCGCTCCGACTCGAGGAAGATGACACCCAGCACGCCGCGCTCCCAGAGCACCTCGTATTCGTTCTCCTCGAGCGGGGGCAGCTTGTCGCGGATCTTGTCGGCCCACGTCGTCCGCCGCAGGATGCCGCCGCCGCCGCCGCTGCCGCTGGTCGAAGTGCTCGCCGTCGAGGGCGGGCCCGTCGCCGGCGTCGACGCGCTCGACTTGAAGAGCGGCCGCGCCTTGCGCGTCATCTTCTTCATGGCTGCCTCGCCGCACAGAGAGCCGGCCGCTCTCCCTCGCTCACGTCGCGCGTCAAGAAGCCTGTCGAGTCACCAGAGAACGCGTCGTCCGCCAGGGAGGGAGGGACAAAGGGGGAGGCTGTCAGCATCGATCAACACCTCCGCACAAGACGAGAAAGGCAGCAAGGCAGACGGCGGACGTACCTTCGCTGAGTCTACGCGCGCGCCGAGTCTGCTCGGGGGAGGCCACGCGCTGCTCCGACCGAGAGGAAGCCGCTAGTATCGGGGGCGATGCCGCGTGCAGTCGGCCGGCCGGTCGGTCGGTCGGTCCCTCGCGCGTCACTTGCCCTGCACACGCCGCGTTGCCGTCCGTCCGCCCGTCGGTCGCCGCGCCTGCCCTTCGCGCCGCGCGACACTGAATTATACTGGCTCCCTGGTCGGGCACAAACCCCCTGGTTGAGAACTATGCCATGTCATTCACACGAGGCATTGAATAAAAGACCGTCCGGCTGCTCAGAAAACCTGCAGGACGTGATGGTCCGAGCGACTGCTGCTGGAACGACCTGTGACTCTCCACTTGAGTCCAGCACGGGGCTCCAAAGGTTGCTTCCAACCGCATTTCAGTGGACCTTGTACACCTGATAATATAGCCGGAGACAGTGAAAAACCTGCAAAATGTAGCGGAATGCACTGTTGGCGGACTGACGACCCGATTTGGCTGAGCAACTTGTGACGAGTCCTGATCCACCAATCACCGCGCAGATTGTGTAAAATCGCATCGACGATTGCAGGTAAAAAAACTGTACGTGCCAAAAACTCCTCATTGAGTGAAGAATGAAACACTGCGATCCGACTGGTCTCGCGATGCTTCGGCGATGTGAACGTGAGTGGCGATGTCTCCCTGCAACGCATGGCTACCGGTCTTTCCACTCACGTGTTCTTGTTCTGCCTGCTTCAATGATTGTCCCGCTTGAACGCCCACAGCCTGCTTGCGCCGAGCTTCCCTTTCAGGCCGCTCCTCAGCAGCTCCAGCATGTTCCTCGCGGCGTTGACGTCTCGGTTCCAGAAGTTTGCCTTGCATTCACTG
>JAADYH010000337.1:0-24751 GCA_023338125.1 Phytopythium aichiense | reverse complement strand
GCTGCCTTTGCTCGAGGGTGACGCGGGACTCACCTCCATGCAATGTGGGTGGGAAGGATTTCGGTCCGTCACCATGCCACCAGGTCATTTCGATCGTTTGAATTTCGATCGTTCGATTTGACAGTCCAAGATAACCGCCGCCAGACGACGTCAAGTCGTTGGCGAAACGTTACTGAACGAGACCTTGGAGTCTTTTCTCTTCAGGATCGGAGTCGCAGCCCTGTGGTCGTTCTCATTGTCGTCGCTCGGTCCTCCGACTGTCCTGCTTATGCGTAGCGTCATCGCCTGTAAATGTCGGCATTCAATGAAGCGACAGAGCACTTCCGTGAGATGGAGAACGGGCTGGTCGCCGAAATGAAAGCGCTTTCCAACAACAACGATTGCGTCGCTTGCTTTGGCAATACTTCATGGTCATACGCATCTTCTGGGGTGAGCTCGAAGACAGACTGAGCAGAATCTACTCAATCTCGAAGCCACATCGACATGGGAACACGTCAAATCCAACCGCAACCTTGTCAGCTTGACACGGCTAGTGCTGCGTCGAACAGGATGTCCTCGAGGATCCCGTGGTTGGCGGGGATCGTGGAGGCCATCCAATTGAGCAGGAAGTCGGTCACTGCGAGGCCCGTCGAGTCCATCGGCATCGAATGCAGCGGAGACGTAGGCGCCATCCGGTAGCACGTCCGAAGCATTGAGAAGCCGTCGGGGACAAGAGGCGGCTTGTGCACCACGTATAGCCCGTGTTCCTCGAATGACGCTCCGTAGACGCGGCGTCCTTTGAACTCCAGCGGTTCTGTCAGCGCTTGCCAGACAATGACAACGCGATCAGCTTCGACAAAGCGGCGCTTGAGCTGCCACCCGAAGACAATCATCTTGGACCCATCCTTGTGGAGTTCCGTGCCGAACCGACTCAATACTGCGTTTTCCGAAGTTTGTACGACCTGGCAATCAACGCACAGTCGAAAAAGGTAAGCGCAACCCTCAACATTGGCATGGACACCTTTCACGCCAATTACCTCGTCGACGAAACATCGAGCGTTTGGCCGAACCGAGTCCGAGAAGTGCGTCCACGCCGCCACCGCTGCCTTATCGACAGTGTACGGCAGTATCTTGCTCCCGAAGACCTGCGAGAACAGGTTCCCAGTGGAGTCGCGCTGGATCTCGGGCACACTGAAGCTCGACGCGCTGGAAACGTCGACGCTCGTGCAACGAAACACATTCTCCACATCCTGGTAACACTTGGCTGCTCCCGAAAAGAGGCGGTCGACAACAGCGGGGTCCATCGGGTACCTAGCCTGTTCGGGGATCCGCAGCGCTTGCCGGATGGACGCGGCTTGAGCCATCTGCCGTTCACACGACCAGACAATCGATGTGAGATGCGAACAACCAACAAAGGGACCAGGCTCCACACCCACCTTCTCGGCGTTGTGGCTTCGCAGTATCTTGGACATCCGTGATATCATCTGCTCGTTCGCTTGCACCGCTGACCGGAGCTTGCAGTTTTCGTGCGCCGATGCCATACGCTTCTGGAGTTGACGCTGCGCCATCGCCTTCCATACGTTCGAGGCGACAATCTCGGCGCTAAATGCCGGCAAAGCGACACCTGTGCTCGATCCGTCCTGCGCCACAGCATCCCGACAAGGTCGGAGTCTGCGGAGGATCTCCAGCTGCTCCTCGAGCTCCGCGGCTTCTGTCCGTAGCCCCAGCACCTCCTTGCGCAGCTCCTCTCTCGCGCGGTTTGGATTGTACCCCAACGGTCGCTTTGGGGGTTTGCTCGCCTTCGTCTGCTTGGGCCTTGTATTGGGCTTCGACGTCCTCGAGACGCTGGTCGTGCTGTCTGTCATCGGTGATCCCATCGGCTCATTCTGACTAGATCCCTCGGCTTGAGAGCCGCCATCCGAGCTGGTTGCCAAGGAGCTGGACGGAGACGACAGCCAGCCGCTCCAAGACCAGTCTGGTTGGTCTTGTAGCGTCGCGTGAGAGGCGTCTTCGCTGGCGAAGTCGCCGCTGGTTTCGGTCGAAGGCGAGCCGGTGAGCGGCGAGAACCGGGCGGTCTCGGTCGAGAGCTCGCTCGCTGGGAAGTGGGGCGGCGTTCGAGGGAGCAGGGTCATGTCGAGATCTACGGCCGAGGGAGGGAAGGCGTCGTCTACGAGTGCGAACGCCGCCGCCAAGTCCTCGCGGTCGGCCTCCGAGTCCATCGTCGAGTGACGTTCAGCTCTGTCTTCATCTTCGTCTTCCTCATTGGGATGTCCGTAATGGAATGACCCATGGAGCTGTGAAGTGACACGTCGTAGGACGTTTCTGACCGGACATCATCAACTTGCCACTGAACATGTTCATGGTCCCATTGTCACGATTCGCCTCGGCAGAAGGGCACATGCATCCCCACCAAAAGCAATGGCTCACACCGCATCGACTTGACTCTGCATTGTTGATGACACCCTGGTGAGCCAAGTTGGTGTGCTCCAGGGTGGATCGGGCCAGTTGCGCGAGCTCAAGACAAAATCAGGTTCTTGCACTGACTGTAAGTGATCGCTCGAAGAGACCATCCTCGATGATCTGGTGGTTGGCAGGGATCGTTTTCGCCATCCAGTTGGCCACGAACTCCACCACCGCAAGAGAGGTCGTGTCGCACTGCACCGACTGCATCGGTGTGCTTGGCGCCATCCGATAGCAGGATTCAAGGAGCGAGTAACCCTTCGGGAGCTGTGGTGGGCTGTGGATCACGTAGAAGCCGCGCTCTTGGAACGATGGGCCCTTCAAAGGCTTGCCTCGGAACTCCAGCGGGTCCATCAGCGACTGCCAGACGACCACGACGCGATCGGCTTCGACGTAGCGCCGCTTTACTTGCCAGCCAAACACGACGACCTTCGATCCGTCCATGTGGAGCTCCGTTGCGCATCGAGTTACCACGACGTCTCCCGGTGATTTTGATGGCTGCTCCGTCCATCACAAGGCAGCACAAATATGTTAGTCAACACAGCGGGAATGCTATATAACGGGGTAACATACTTCGTGGACGAAGCAGCGAGCGTTGGGCCGTACGAGCGCCGCCAATTGAGCCCACGCGACCGCGGCGGTCTCTTGGACGCTGTAAGGGAAGATCTTGCAGCCAGATGACCGCATGAACACGTTGCCACCCGAGTCTGCTAGCATCTCCGGCGGGCTGTAGTTGGCGAGCTTCCAAACATTTGCGGAGGAGCCGTGGACAACGCTGTCTACCTGGTCGTAGCATTCCGCGACGCCCACCATAAGCTGTTGGATGGTCGACGGGTTCGCCTGATACTGCGGCAGCTCTGAAAGTCTGCGCGACTGCACGATGCAGAACTCCTGCGTGACCTGCAGCCGACGAACATCCAAGCCATTTAGTAGCAGACACGCATCGAGGATTTGTACACGTTCGAGCTCTCACCTTCTCGGCGTTGTGGCTTCGAATGAGCCTGGACACCCGCGCGATCATCGCCTGGTTCGCCTGCGCAGCATCCTTGAGCCTGGTGCTCTCGCTTGCCGACGCCACTCGCTTCTGCAACTGGCGCTCTGCCAGCGCCTTCCACACATTGGAGGCGATCGAGTCCCTCTCGTCCACGTGGTGCAGCCCGCTTGCGATTCCATGGCCGTGTCGAGGACGGGCCTCGACCAGCACGGCAAGCTGCTCCTCGAGCGAGCCGACCTCGGCCCGCAGCGCTCGGACCTCCTTGCGCTGCTCCTCGCGCGCCCGGTTCGGGTTGTAGTCTGCCGGTCGCTTTCGCGTCTGCTTCTTCACCGGCTTGGCCTTCACGGAGCCTCGCGGGCCGTCATCGACCGACTCGGACACCGCACTTGACGGCAGCGTCGAAGAATATTCGATGTCCAACGCGGACTGTCGAGCACTAAGGTTGCTGCCACCCCCACTGTATGTCGAGACCTCTGTCGACACACCCAATACCGCCGCCAAGGCAATGTCGCCTCCGCTAGGAGACCACCCGCCGCCCACGTTGCTGGGCGACACCAAACTTTCTCGCGCCACCAACGGCAACACCGCGTCCTGGACGCCCCCACCGCCGTCCTCATCGACCGCCAAGGCCTCATCGACGAACAAGAGCGCCGCCGCGAGCGTCTCGGCGTCGGCCTCCAGCTCCATGGCGCTCGTGTTCTGGTCTGATGCAGCGATCGGCGCTATGTCCGGAACAAAAGCTCCCTTTCAACATCTTTACAGGGCAGTACCATCTGTAAACGACTCTTTTCCTCGGACATTGCTTCCAGCAAATATGTTGAAATTTGAACTTCTTGACCAAGAACACAACAACCACTTCCAAGACTTCATTCAATGCATTCGCTCCACACTTGGACGCTGCTTTCATTGCGACCACTAGCCAACACGTCCATTTGCAGATCCCACACACCCAATACCCGAGGCTCCGACTTTTCCCAGTCGCCTCAGACGCGGCTGCGCGCCTTCATGGCCTGGTCGAAGAGGATGTTCTCGATCATCTGGTGGCTCGCGGCGATCGTGGCGGCCGTGCCGCTCAGCACAAAGTCCGTCAGCGCGCCGGTGATGGCACCCTCGTTCAGGCTGCGGATCGGCAGCTCGGGCGTGACGATGAAACACGACTGGAGCAGCGAAAAGTCCCCTGCAGACGACGACTTGGCGCGCTTGACAATGATGTATCCCTTCTCGAGGAACTCGGCCCCCGTCAGCGGCTCGCCCGAGAACTCGACCGGGTCAATGAATGACCGCCACACAATCACCTCACGCTCGTCCTCGACGAATCGGCGCAGGATCTGCTTCACGCGGAAGTCGGCCTTGGTACCGTTTGCATGTAACTCCATGCCGAAGCTCTGGACGACCGTGTCGTCCGTGCACTCGCGGTTCTGCATCAACACGCCACCGCGATTAGACCGTGATTCAAGGACGTCACCTCCAACACTGGTCGGATGACGAACCTGCGGGTCCTTCTGGTACATAAGGCGGAAGGGGAGGTGCTCCATCGAGTGCGCAAAGTACTGCCAGGCGGCATGTCCAGTCTCGCGCATGCCAAATGGCAGCACCTTGTTGGCGAAGATCTCCATGTACAGCCCACCGTCCGTGTCCTCACGCATCTGGGCGTCGCGGAACGACGTCTCCATGGTGGCCAGTCCGTTGGCGCGGAAGAGTGCGTCGACTTCGCTGTGCGATTCATCCACGCCATCAAGCAGTTCTTGGAATCGGGAGGCGGCCGAGCGGTCGGATCCAGACGCGTAAATGCGACGCGACCGCGTCGAGTTGCCGAACGACTCCATCGCCTGTAGAAGCATAGCACAAATCGGTTAGCCGTCGTTGGGCTCGACTGTATAACAGGCACAGCGCGTACACTGGCGGTGGCGCGACTCTGGAGCAGCTTCTCGAGACTCCGAGCAATCTTGATCTGCGCCTCGAGGGTGGCCTTGAGATGACGGTTCTCCCGCTCCGACTGCAGCCGCTGCTCGAGCTGGTGGCTCGCCATCTCTTTCCACACGTTGCGTGCGCAGTCAGAGCCAGTGGAGAGGGACTGGTTCTCCTCGTGGTTGCCAGCCTCCGCGATAGCCTGCGGGAAACGACGCGAAGAACCTGCCACGGCCGCTTGCTTGGCGTGCTGAGCGTCCTGCATCGCCTTGAGCTTCTGCTCCATCTCCATAACCTTGGTGCGCAGGTACGTCAGCTCCTTCTTCTCCTCGTCGCGAGCCCGGTTCGGGTTGTACGTCCTGGGCTTCGTCGCCTTCGCCTTCGCTGTCTTGGTGGGTCGTTGGGTTGACTGGGCGAGCGTCTGGGCCGGAGAGGAAGAGGACGCGCAGCTCTCCGTCGACGTCCCATCAGTAGACGGCGCGAGCAGTTCCTCGACTGCCTCGAAGCTCCCGTACAGGTCCTGCTGGTCGAAGAGAGAGCCGCCCGCTTCCACCTCCAGCGCCGGCAGTTCGACCGCCACGAGCGACGCCATCAGCAGCTCGCTGTCGTCGTCACTGGGACCGAGAGCATGGGCGAGGGTTCCCTCCGACAGGTCGGCGGCGCCTCCGAGCTCCTCCACGAGCGCCAGGGCGGCGTCGAACGCCTCGGGGTCGTCCACAAGTGTGATTTGCATCTTTGCGATTTCCAATCTGACAGCGTAATTTACTGACGCTATTGGGACATGTTCTTGTCAAACAACTTGATTGCAGTATGGATATCCAGAAGCTCCGAAACAATTCGACGTTTGGCATCTGGGAAGGGAAGTTTTTTATCCATCCGCCTCGCCATCAAGAGCGGCGCAACACGGAATGGACGACGCCACAGACGACTGGGTGGGGCTGCTGGCGTCCGGGAGCGACGGCAACGCCACGGACACGCCGCTTGCTGTCATGGAGACCGGCCTCGGGTCCGTCTTCCAGTCCAACAATCTTGATCTGCTTCAGCCGGAGCCAGATCTGAGCGCTTCGATCCTGACGATTTGCGATGGGGACGACATCGATGCTCATGAACCTGCTCGGACTCCAGCCAACGCCTTCTTGGACCAAGAAAATGATGACGGTTCTGCTGAGAGATGTGAGCGGCAGCGACAGCTGAGTGCGAGGCGAAAGCGGACGCACCGAGAGCGCGTCAAGAACGAACTGGCTGAGCTGACAACGCAAGTGGCGGCGCTCGAGCGAGAGCTGCGCAAGTTGGAGGACGCGCGGGCGGCGGCTGGTCCGGGAACTTGCTGCAATGAACTCGCCGCAGAGTGGAGAAAGCTCGCCGCTCGCAACCACAAGCGCCGGCGTGCGGCCGAACGACTCAACGAGCAGCTCAAGAGCAAGATCGCTCGCAGCAGCGCGCTGCTTGGAGACGTCGCGCGGATTCCCTCCAGCTTCACCTGGGACCTCGACGAGTCGCCTCCCGATCAGCGCAGCTCACTCTACAGCAAGCTGCACGAGGACTCGCTCTTGCTCGGCTTTGCGCAGGAACTGGACGCGGTCTACGCCCGGACGGATGAGGCAACTGGCCGCCGCTTCCCCAGCGAACCGGAGGAGCAATGGACCCGCTCGGTCTCCCGCCGTTGGGACGGTGAGTCTCAGAAGGATCTGTTTGAGGTCGTTGACTCGTTCGTGCTGCCGTTCGGGTACTCCAAGGCGAGCCGAGCACTTTGGGAGTCGATGGCCCAGGTGTATGAGACAGATCCAGGCTTGCTGAACTCTGAAGCGATCGAATCTCCCGACAATACTTTCGCGGTCCACTTTCGCATCTACGGAAGCACTTTTCCGGGCTCGAGTATGAGTTGCTCGTTCGTGACCCGCAGGTATGTCGAGAGCGAGCGCACGGTCGTCGTTTGGCGAGCGTTGTCCGAGGGCTTGGAGGGCTCCATGGCAGGTGTGGCAACGGATGAGACGGGATGGAGCATCCTGCGCTCCGTTCCGAGCGACGCCTGCTTCAGTGTCGATGGCGAAGGCGGCACGGTGATGGACACGTTCGTGCTGATCACCCCGCTGGTATCTGATGCCACGAAGCGGCGAGGGCGAGCGCAGGACTTCGAGTCGTTCGTCTCTCGGGTCATCAGCTCCGCCATCGAGGACGGTGACGCCATCGCGCGGCTGATGGATGGCCTGCTACTCACGGAGGCACCGCCCGAGTCAACACCAACGAGATTAATGCAATGAAGCGCAGAGATGGCCATGCAATGAGCGTTGACGACGTCTTGGCGCCAAGTTGGAGGTTCGTGCAGCTGATGGGCGTCTCATGTGGTTCTGACGTTGGTGATGAGCTCCATGAGATCACATTCCAGCCAATCGTCGATCTCTATCCCATTATTGACACTGTTTTCATCCAATCATGTAGCTGATCCCAGCTGCTCGTCATCCACCTGGCTTCCTTCCTCGACGAGTGTGATGAAGGAGGAGATGCCAGCCCCCTGGCGGTTCTCGGCCGCCTCCAGGACAGCAACAAGGCGGGTGTTGAGCATGGAACTCTCCCCGGAAGATGTCGACGCGCTGCTGGCGGCTTTGCAGGGCCCTGTCAGCGGCCCAGCGGCGCGCTCTCCGCGACTGAAGGCGTCGGAATCATCGACTGACTCGGCATCAAGCGACGCCAAGATGACGAAGGCGAAGACGACAACGATAACGAAGAAGCTGCCATGCCGACGCCGCAGCTCGACTCCGACGCGCGACAAGGAGACGGCAGAGCTGCGCGCGCTCCGAGTGGTCGAGCAGGAGCTGCAGAGACGGCTGGCCGCCTTTCGCGTCTCCATCGCGATGCCCGGCAGAGTCCGCGGTCAGCAAGCGCTGCTGCGGTACGTCGCCCGCAGGCAGCTTGCCCTTCGCCGCGACGCCGAGCGGGCGAACCGCAGCCTGCGCGAGCAAATGACAGCGCAGCACCGCTTGTCCCGCGAGCTAGTCGCGCGCATGTCGGCGCAGCTCCGGGCGAACGTGCTCCACCCGCACCACGCGCTCAGCGAGGAAGACCGGGCCATGCTGTCGAGGCTCGCGCACAGGATCGACCGCATCTACGACATGCTGCCGGCCGCGTTCCCCAAGGACGACGCCTCCAAGCGCGTCGAGTGCGTGCGGGCTGTGGATCGCTTCCTCGAGTCGATGGGCGCCGAGGTCGCGGACGGCGGCGCGGTGCAGCTGCCCGGGTCCGAGATCCGCGATGACCGCGAGCTCCCGTTCGACTTCTACAGTGTGATCGACGCGACCTGGCGGGCCATGACTGCCTGGCATGCGGGCGGCAACGGCGCCGAGAACGGCTGGATGACCAGTCACAGCTTCCTGGGCGTCGAGCGGCCCGAGCACACGTTTGCGGTTCGCGTGGGCCTTCAAAGCGAGAGCAGCGCTCGCCTGCCAGTGTACTTCAGCGAAAAGGTGGTCGTCCGGAGGTACATTGAGCCGGGGAGGTTCGTGGTCGTCTGGCTGGGCTCGTATGACGGCGAATTCGAGTTACTGGGCTCTCGGGCCGTCGAGCTCGGCTGGATTGTTGTGGAGCAGCTGCCTGCGCGATGCGATGCGCCAACACCTGCACCTGCCGCGACGCGATCAGCAGGCGATGATGCTCCTCGTCATGGACGAGTGCGGATCCGACTGTACGGCCGAGTGATTCCGACAACGAAGTACATCAACTCGCAGAGCTGCGAACAGATTCTCGCGAGCACGTCGACCAAGTCGTGCCAGGAGGACTTCAGCTTCATCTACCGGCACATGGCGCACCTCCTATCGGCGTCTTCGACGCACACGTGAAACGATATCCCAGCTCCTGACTCTGTGGCTTGCGAGTCGCAGTGCAGACCCCGCGGTGCGCTCTCCTGGCGAGAATTGCAGCGGTTCATAGTTATTTTGTTATCCCTGCTCTTGTCCTCGAGACGCGCGCAGCAGGAGCGTCTCCATCTCTCGGTAGATAAAGCTCACGTCTTCCTCGTATGTCGTGATCACAAAGTCAGCGAGTCTGCCCCACTCGGTGGGCGAGCACGTGCCCACGCCAGTGGGGACCATCCGAACGTACGACCGCATCAACGCGTGCCCACGTCCTTCACCAGCCGCATCGCTTGGCGCCGGCGCGCGCTCGACAACAACCCACCCGGTCTCGTCGGTTCCATAGCCAAACAGGTCGCGCTCGCCCTCGGATGTGCCCCGCCAGACCATCACGAGCCGGTCCGGCGTGTCCATGTACCGGCGGACGGCGAGCTTCTCGTCCAGGAAGACCGTCGAGCGATCCGGGCCGGCGCACGCCAAGCGGAACTTGAGCGCGAATGTGTTCTCCGGGCGGTCGATGACTGCGTACTGATGGAAGGAGCTCCACGTCCCGCTGATGCTGCTCGAGCCGCCGACGTGCCACATGCGCCACGACTCCCACACAGCGTCCACCACGAGGTGGAAGGCGAACGGCAGCACGCGCTCGTCGCGGAGCTCAACCGCGGGCGCTGAGCTCGCGCACGCACTCGCTCCGTCGCCGCTCAAGTGCAAAAACTGAGTCTCCCAGACCTTGTCGCGGGGCTTCCCAAGCCGCTCGCTGCCCAGACGCGTGGTCGCGTCGACATGGAGCTCCGAGAAGACGACGTCCACGAGCGCGTACGCGGTGTCCAGGCCCGCCACCAGCGCGTCCAGCGCCGCGCGGTCGTCGTCGTCGAGTGCGTACGCCAGCTCTTCCTGCTCCACCGCTTCCTGCAGCAGCCGGTCGCGCCACACCGTCGCCACGGCCGCCTGGGCTGCCACTTGTCGTCGCAGCCGCACATTCTCCTTCTCGGCGCGCCGGCGGTCGCCCAGCCGCCGGCGCGCGAGGTAGCGCCACACGAGCTGGCGGCTCTCGAGCGGCCGCGGGAGCAGTACGGCCGCGCGCAGGGCGTCCATCTGGCCCGACAGCTCGGTGGAGAGCTGGCGCAGCGCCTGAAGCTCGGCGCGCTCGCGCTCCCGCGTCGTCGACTGCTTCTTGCGCTTCTTGAGGCCGCCAGACAGCGCCGCCGCCCCGGTTGCAGCCCCACAGGACACCAGACTAGCGATCCCGGCGTCGGGTGGCACGTGCAGCGGCAGCAGCGCCGCCGGGGACGCGTCGGCACCCAGCGACGCGAGCAGCGCGTCCGCTTCCTCGAGCGACAGCATGACGAATGCGGAGCTGCTAGCATAACACCATCTGATTCGCTAGAATGGTCGATTTGAAATGTATAATGTGATGTGATTGGCCGTAAATCGAGTGAAATGCACTGGACAACTATGTCCAGAGCAACTCGGCCGGACCGGCATCATGTTCACTCGCTTGCGCGTTCTCGGCTGTCACCTCGCTGCTTTCTCGCATCGTACAGACACGCGATAGTTGATGGCAGTAGCTGGATACTCACGGGATAACGACAATACTCTCTGGTGGAGGCAGTACTCGAAGCGCGCCTCCGCATCGAGACCGACACTGGGACACACACGCCATCTCCTTCCTGGTGGCGGACGCAGCCTGTCGACCGCCATCACGGCACTCCACCGTGCGCAATCGAGTCGACGGGCGACAGGTGGGGAGCGAGCAGGTCCTTGAGTATCAGGTCGGCCATCAGGTGCGTGATGTCCTCGTTGTCCTGGTCCACCGTGTCCACCAGCAGCGACGTGAACAGATCCGCGTCCGATTCGCCGCCGTTGCGGATCGAGGCGCCTCCGGACTCGCCGCCACCGGAGCAGATGGGCTCGAAGCGCGTGCACGTCTCCATGGCTGTGGTGCCGTCGCCAGCCACGCTGCTGCCGGTCCGCGGACGCAGCACGGTCCACCCGGTCTCGTCCGAGTAGAGGCCCGAGAGATCCTCCCGGCCTTCGGACAGCGCTCGCCACACGAGGACGGTCCGGTCGCTCTCCGTGTACCGCCTGAGCACCAGGTAGACGACAAGCGGCGCGGTGGCGTTCTTGCTGCGCACCTGGCAGTCGACGCGGCATTTGACGGCGATCGTGTTGCCCGGGTCCGCGACGCGCGAGTAAAGCTCCTGCGGGTTCCGGCAGTGCACGCGCACGATCGACTGCCACAGCACGGACCGCGTCTGCACGAAGCTGAAGGGCAGCACGCGCGAGTCCGCGAGCTCGAACAGCATGCCCCCGCGCTCGGCGTCCCACCTGCGCGTCACCTTCTGGCCGCTCGCCTGCTCCGAGAGCCTGGTCAGCCCAGACGTGCGCAGTACCTCGTCTGTCTGCGCATACGCGGCGTCCAGCTCGTCCAGGAAGGCGTCGAAGAGCGACGAGTCGGCGGGTTCTAACGCTCTCGAAGCCGGAGTGTCCGACGGTGGCCACGGCTTGCTGCCGCCCGTGTGGTCTGCACTCCCAGGCTGCTTCCCGAGCACGCCGAACAGGCCGCGCAGCTGCGTCTGGCGGTGTAGCACCTGCGTGCGCAGCTTGCGGTTCTGCGCAACGGCGGCGGCGCGCGCCTCTTCCTGGCGCGAGGCGATGCTCTTCCAGATGCGCAGGCGCGTGGCGCGGTCGTTGACGCGGCCGCCGTGCGTGGCCTGCAGCTCCTGCAGGTGCGCCGACAGCTCGGCCATCTGCCTGCGCAGCTCGTGCAGCTGGTGCTTGACGCGCTCGCGGTGCGCGCGGCGGCGCTTGACGGCCAGCGCCTTCTCTCTCACGAGCTTCTTTTCCTCTGTCGTCGTCGCTCTCGACGGCGCCACGCCCGCATCAGCATCCACAGTGGTGTCCACAGTGGCGTCTTGAACCGCCACGCCCGTCGAGAATCCGGCGCCAAAGTCCACGTCCTCCTGGAACAGCAGCGACGACAGCCCTCCGATCGGGAACTCGCCCGGCCCCGCGCCGAGCGGGAAGAGTGAGCCCAGCCCAGTGTAGTCGCCGTCGCCTGCCACCGGGGACAGAGGCCGGTCCGCGGACTCGCCAAGTGCTCGGGATGGAGGGCAGGACGATGGTGAAGATGCGGGCAGCCCGCCATCGATCTCGCGGGGCTGCGGAGCGCGCTCGGGGCTTCCCGACATGGTGCTCGAGCTCCTGGGTGTCGGTGATGAGATTGGGCTGGAAGTTTGCAGGCGATTCGGGATTTTAGGCGAGTTAGGGAAATACGATATATCGAAACAACTAAATATTGCAGTTTGCACATGTCAGAATAACGCCATTCGCCTTCAACTGGAGGAGGCGGTGGCGCGCAGCAGCATGGACTCCATCTCTCGGAGCGCGAAGTTGGCGTCGTCCTCGTACGAACGGATGACGAGGTTGGTGAACGTGCGGCTGTCCCTGGTCGAGGCCTGCGCGCCGACGCCCGCGCGCGTGGGTATCAGGCGCACGCAGGAGCGGATGACGGCGTATTCTGGCCCGCCGCCGGGACCCCGCAGCCCGGCGCGCTCGACGACGACCCACTCGGTCTCGTCAGTCGACAGCCCGGCAAACTCCTGCTCGCCCTCGGACGTGCATCGCCAGACGAGCACGAGTCGGTCGCGCTCGAGGTACCGCCGCACCGTCACCTTCTCGTGCAGGAACGTGGGCGACTGGTTGGGCTTGAGGCTGCGCAGGCGGAACTTGAGCGCCAGCGTGTGCTCGGGCCGGTCCACGCCGTGGTAGCGCCGGCTCGAGCTCCAGGCGCCAGAGTGCAGGTTGGAGCTGCCGAGGTGCCAAACGACCCACGAGCGCCACACGGCGTCGATCACCAGCTGGCAGTCGAACGGGATCACGCGCGCGTCCCGCAGCTCCACCCACGCCGGCTCGGCACCGGCACCGGCGGGTCCAGGGGAGCCCGTCGGGCTACCGCTCTCGGTCTCCAGAAGCTGCGTCTTGCGGATGCTGTAGTAGGAGGATCCGACGGCCCCCACCGCATCCGCGGGGGCGGCGTCCTCCCGCTCGGGGAAGACGGCGTCGATGAGCCCGTAGGCGAGGTCCAGCTCCGACACGAGCTGCGCCAGCACGGTGCGGTCGCGGTCCTCCAATGTGTACGGCGGGTGGCGCTCCTTGGCGTCGCCCTTGCGCTCACCGTCGCTGCTGTCCGCCGCCTTGAGCTGCAGCTCGCGCGCGAACCGCACGTGGCGCGACAACTCGCCACGCAGCCGCGCGTTCTCGCGCTCGGCGCGCCGCCGGTCCGCCAGGTGCCGCCGCGCGATGTGTCGCCAGATGGACTGCCGCGCGCCAAGCCGCCGGCCACACGCGATCGACACGCGCAGCTTCTCGAGCTGCAACGCGAGCGTCGTTGAGTGCGAGCGGAGGAAGAGCAGCTCGCGCCGCTCCCGCTCGCGCTTGGACAGCGCAGCGGCCGCTCCGGGGCGATTGGCCGCGTCCGCCGCCGCCTCGGAGGTTGAGAGCGGGGCGTCTGGTAGCGGGTCCGGCAGCGGCGGCAGCGCGCTCGACGGTGCGCCGGTCTCCAGCGCCGCCAGCAGCGCGTCCGCCTCGTCCAGTGCCAGCCCGGCGCCTGCAGCCGCCGCGTGATCCATGGTGATACCCTATGTGAGCGTGGCGCTCGTCCGCAAGTGGGCCAGGGCAGCATCGGGGCATGCAGAGCCCGAGGAGATGCGCTGGGCAGAGCTGGGCACGAATGCTGACCTGACATGTTAGAATAAAAACATGTCATAATTGTTGTTAGAGGTTGTAAATAGTTTCTGCTTTTGCAGCAATATTGTACTATTTATATAATTGACGTAAAAAATTATCACTCTAAAAAGTGCAGACCGTGATGGAGACCGCGATGCTGACGCTCGCTGAGGCGGACGCGCTGCTGGCAGCGCTCGGTGTCAACGAGGGCGACTCGCTGGAGCTGCCAGTGCCTGCACCGCCATCCCCAGCTGGCCGTGGTGCTACTGTCGGTGCCGTTGTCTCAGTGTCCGCGTCTTCCTCCCAGCAGCAGCCGCCTCAGCAGGCAGAGCCGTTGCAGGATGGCGGAGCGCACACGCCGATGAAGAAGAAGAGCGCGACGCCGACACGCGACCGCGAGCGGACAGAGCTGCACGAGCTGCGAGCCCAGGCGCTCCAGCTCTCCGCCCGCCTCGGCGCTCTCTCGACAGCGAGAAGCGGCGGGCGGCCGCGGCTGACCGGTCGAGCAGCCATCATGCGGCACATTGCGCGCTCGAGCCACGCCCGACTGCTGCAGGCGGAGCGCGAGAACCGGACGCTCCGCCACCGCCTGGCAGGCCACTCGGAGGTCCTGAACGCCTTCCAGACGCGGTTGCACGCGCTCCAGCGCGCCAAGCGAGCTACCCAGCGGTCTCACCAGCCCCGCCAGTCAGCGCTGGACGCGGTCGACAAGGTGGCGCTAGAGCACATGGTCGCGCAGCTGGACGCTGCCTTCGCACAGGTCAACGACGTGCTGCCGGCGCGCCCGGCACGCGCCTTGGACCTGACCGATCAGGAGTACTACTTCAAGTACGCGCCGACGCGCCGCGCTCTCGTCGGCGGGTCCAGCGCGCGCGCCTCGCCTCTGTCGACGCCGTTCGCCCTCGAGGACGAGCGAGTGCTTCCGTTCGCGTTCGGGCTCGTGGTCGACGCCGCGTGGCGCGCCTGGGTCAGGTGGCACATGGAGGGGGTGTGCCGTCTCGGCGGCTGCTGGAGCGACCCGAGCGCGCACGCCGACGTCCACGAGCCGGAGCGCACGTTCGCGGTCAAGGCGTGGCTCCGCTCGTCGCTCTCAGCGTCTCCGCGCGAGCCGACCTTCGTCAAGGTCAAGATCGCGGTCCGCAAGTACACGGCGACTCGCCCAGACCGACTGGTGCTCGTGTGGAAGGGCACGACCGAGGGCGAGCGCGAGTTCGACGGGCTGTACACGGAGGAGACGGCATGGGTCACCGTCGAACGAGGCGCAACGAGCGGTGGCAGTGGCGACGAGTACGCGGTCCTGCGGTCCTGCGTGCGGATGGTCCCGAGGTGCTGCGGTGGCTCCTTCTCCGTCCACGATGTAGAGGCGTTCACCAAGATCGTCTTCCAGTCGTACAAGGACGACCTGAGCATGATCTACGAGGAAATGGAGTCGCTTCTCCTCTTGCGTGGGTCCGAGAGCAGAGGGTAATTGTAGCATTGACCAACCGATTAGCCGCCTTGTACTCGATCGGCATCGCCCGCTTCGCTCAGCATGAGCCGCTCCATGAGTCGGGAGATTTGCTCCCCGTCCTCGTCGGCCGAGCTCGCGATCAGCTTGGCAAACAGGTCTTCGTCTGGGGCACGCGCCGCCATGCTTCCGGCACCTGACGGTCCGCCACTAGGGTGGACTCGGATCATCTGGAACCGCACCACGGTCTGGTTGATGGTCGCGTCCGAGCCGAAGGGACTGTCGGGCGGCATCGCAGCCGCCCGCGCAATGCTCCAGCCCGTTTCGTCCGAGCTGAGACCCTCGACGGCCCCCATTCCCTCTGAGAACGCGCGCCACACGAGCACCTCACGGGCGCTCTCCACGTATCGGCGGAGGACCAACAGTATCACCAGTGGGACGCCGCTCGCGCTCTCATGGTCGCCGTCCCGCGGCCGGCACTGAAGCGCGAACTTGACGGCCACGGTGTTGCTCGGATCGCGCACGGATGGGTACGACTGCCGGTCAGATCGGCCATGGACGCGGACAACAGCGTCCCACATGATGCGGCGGATGGCGTCGAAGCGGAAGGGGACCACGAGCGAGTCGACGATCTCGTAGCCATCGTCTCCTCCGTCCTCCTTGCGGACGATGCGCTGGTGCCGTGTCTCGTCGGGTTGGCTTGCGAATCCAGACTCCCGCAGCACCTCATCCGTCTTGTCGTACGCGGCGTCCAGCTCGTCCAAGTACGTCTCGAACAGCGACGCGTCCGCCAGATCGATGCGGCTCAGGTCTGCCGCCGGCGCTGTCGAGCCTTCTCCAAGCCCGACAACAAGCTCGCCAGTCGCATTGCCAGCTCCAACTAGTCGCTGGTCGAGTGTGTCGAACGCACAGACGGCGGTCGTGGGAGCAGGACTGCTTGCGAGAGCTGTGCGAGAGCTGAGAGAACTGGCAATGTCGCGAAGGAACGCCTGGCGAGTCGCCACCTGCGTCTTGAGGCGGCGGCGCAGCCGCTCGGCTGCCAGCCGCCCCTCCCGCTGCCGAAACGCGAGCTCTCGCCACATGTCGGTGGCCTGACTAGACGCAGCAGACGCCGGGACGACCGCTGTGCAAGACGGGACGAGCTCGGCCGTCGCATTGGCTTGCCGCGCTCTGTGGTTCGTCAGCGCCTCGAGCTGCTCCGACAAGGCGGCCGCTTGCTGGCGCAGCGACTGCAGCTCGGCGCCCGAGCGCTCGCGGTACGCGCGCCGTCGCTTGGCCGCCAGCGCGCGCTGCCTCACGAGCTTGGCGTCGTCTCCGGAGGCCGTTCGGCCGCTGCTGCCGCTGTCGTTGCTGCTGCTGGACGCGTCCGGGAGCGGCGGAGGCGCGACACCAGACGCCTCCGCCGGGTCGGGGAGCAAGTTGGACACGTAGGCAAGCAGCACGGCGTCCAGCTCGCCGTCCGCGGGCCCCTGGGCGTCGCTGCCGGTCGCCGAAGGAGTCGCGAAGCCCGGCGCCATGCTGGTCCGAGTGGTGATGACGACCACAGTGTGACGACGAGCTTCTAATTGAGGAGTGCTTTTATTTTCTGATCAGGTTGGGGGTGGGAAATTGAACACCTGTCGCGGTGATGCCGAGCATCATTGACGGACGCTTCAAGGTGGCGGCCGTCTTGCCGATGCCATTGGATGCAGACGCTCCGTGGACGCGTCACGACCGTTGATCCATGCGGCTGTAATCACCCATGGCTCGGTCGGCGTTCGTGGCGCTGGCTGCTGCTCCGGTGACCTTAGCGGAGGGACAAATCCTTCAAACGGAGGGTGACGTTGATGTCATGTCAGCGCGTCAAGGTGAGCATTGCACGCTCTTGGTGCACTCGACAATCATAGACTCTCGTTACCAGCATATGAGCGCTGAGTGGCCCTGTCTCTGCCAATGTCATGGCAGCGCTCGCTTCTCCGTATCAGTTCCATTTGCCTGCCAATACGAACACCTTGAGCGGAACGCCCCGCCATAAGGAAACAAGGTCGTGATACGCCACCGGGAGGATATTGCTCCAACCATGTTGCGTGGCCGAAGACTCCTCCTGTGAGGCATCGTCTCCGTTCTTGAAAGAGAAGCCAAAGCGGTTCGAGAGGATATGCGCTGCGGTCCGCGTTGGGGCATCACACGATGTTTGTGAATTGGTTCGGCGACCATTCGGAGCTCAGTTAGAGGCCGACCGTGCGTCTTGATGATACCCACTGTTGCTGCGGCGCGCATCTCGGATGAGCAGTGTCTCCATCTCGCGGTTGATGAAGTTGACGTCTTGTTTGTACAGCCCCGCGACAAGGTTTGCGAGCGTTGCGGCAGCCTCTTCTCTCGGTGGAGCCGGCGCATCACTGCTCTTGCTGCGGGTTTGCGGAACCATCCGCACGTACGAGCGCAGAGCGGTGCGGCCGCTGCAGCCACACCGCGCGGCGTTTACTCCCACGCCATTGGACTCTTCACCGAACAAGCTGCACGGCTGTCCATGCTTGCAGCGCATACGTTCCACCACAATCCAGCCCGTTTCGTCGGTCAGCACCGCGTCCAGGCCAGCGTGATCACCCTCGGACGTGCCTCGCCACACGAGCACCAGCCGGTCCGCCTCGACGTACCGCCGCACGACGAGTGTCTCGTTGAGATACGTGCTCTCGTTTGTATTGCCACTGAGCGAGCTCTTGAGGCGGAACTTGACGGCGAACGTGTCCTCTGGTCGGTCGATGTGCGCGTGGGTGCAGTGCGCGCTGCTCACGCCGGTGATCCGACTAGCACCGCCGACGTGCCACTGCACCCACGCCTTCCACACGGCGTCGACGACTTGCTCCAGCGCGAACGGGATGGCGAACTCGTCTCGCAGTTCGGTCGGGAGGTGGCGGTGCGCCTCCAGCCCAGGCTCTGCATCCAGCCAGCTCGTGGCGTTGACAGCAGAGTGCAACAGGCGCGAAGCATCGTGGACAGAGACATCTACCGGCGGCAGCGCGACGCCAACTAGCGCGTATGCGCGGTCGAGTTGGCTCGCGAGTCGGTCGAGCACGGCACGCTCGCGCTCCGCCAACGCGCTCCACTCGCCGCCAGCGGTGGCGTTCCCGTCGAGGCCCGACAGTCCCATCCACCCCGCCTGTATAGTCTGGTGGAGACCTTGGTGAGCTTGGATCTCGCGTTCTAGCCGCTCCCGCTCGCGCTCTGCCTGGCGCCGCCGCACAAGCTGCCGCCGCGCCACATGCCGCCAAAGATTCTGCTGCTTGGCGTCCGTTCCGCTGCCTCGGCGGCCGATGACGGCCGCGCGCAGCTGCTCCAGTTGCGCCGCTAGTTTTGCCGCGTCGACGCGCAGCTCGCGCAGCTCCTGCGCCTCGCGGTCGCGCGTCGGGGTCGTGTGGCGCCGCTTCTTCCTCGTCGGCGGCTTCTTCGTCTTCGTCGACTTCTCGTCTCCTCCAGAGCGCGTGCTCCTCGCCGCCGCGGCGCCAGAGGAGCCTAAGGACACGGACGGAAGTCCGCAGACGGCGTCTAGCACATGCAGCAGCGCGCGCTCCTCCGCTGCCGACAGTGGAGTGCCCGCGGCCTCGGCCCCCATCTCGCCGGCCTCCATTTTGTGCTTTTCCCGTCGTGGTCAAGCTGAATGAATAGACTCTTGTGATTGGTTGAAATACCATTGTAAATCAAAATGACGCAACGTGGTTGGCCAAATAGATGCCCATTCCGTGATTCTCCACTTCTTGATAACAGTGGCAAACAGTCAGCGCAAGTCGACCAGCGAAGAAGGCATGAACGACGAGGAGCAGCGACCCGCGGGGCTCCCGGCCGAGCTGGAGCGCTTCCTGGACGACTGGTTCCGCTCCGGCGCCGACGGCGGCTGGGAGGAGCTCATGCCATCGCTTTCCGGCGACTGGGACGCTCCTGGTGGTCTCGCGGGCGCCACGGACGCGCTGCCAGCCGAGAAGACCGCTGGCGGAGACCGCAATGTCCCGCTGACGCCGCTTCGAGTCACAGTGGACGCTTCTGGAGTCTCACCGTCGGTGTCGAGTCCCGGAAGGACGGAAGGAGCGGACGGAAGCCTACCCAGCACGAGTGGGGACGACAGGAGCGAGAAGGGGGAGCGGAACTCGCCGACGGCCGCGCGGGATGGCGGCAAGAAGACGCTGGGGAAGCCGGCGCGCAACGCCAGTCGCGAACGAATGAAAACCGAGCTGTCGTACCTTCGACAGCGCGCACTAGAGCTCGAGACACAGCTCGCCGGACTTAAGTCCAGATCGTCTGCTGATGACAATCAGTCCGAGTCGCAGGAAGTCGGACTCCGAAGCGTCTGGAAGCAGATCGCCGAGCGGCAGTTAGAGCGGCGGCGGCACATCGAGAGTGAGAACGATCGCCTCAAAGGAATGCTGACTGAGTATCTGGCGTTGGCGCGGCGCCTGGAGCAGTTCCTGTACAAGCGACCGCGGCCGGAGCAGCTGGCGAACGATGATTATAACACCAACCTGCTGCTGAAGAAGTCGCGAATGGCGTCGACGTTGGATGTGGACGACGTGGCGTTGGTGCAGCGCTTCGTGCGCGAGTTGGGCGATGCGTTCGCGGTCGTGGACAGCATTCTCGAGGCTAGCAACGCGCTGGAAGCGCCTTCAAGCTCCAGCGATCGGTTTCTGCCGGTTCTCAAGACCAACATCTCCAACGATGGAGATCACAAGTCCTTTCTGGAGCTTGGCAACTTGTGCGTCATCCCGTTCCCGTTCGAGCGCGTCCGCAAAGCTGCGTGGCTCGGGGCGAAGCAGCGCTACCAGCGCGTCGAGTATGTCACGTACGACGTGGACCTGCCGGACGACACGATCGCCGTGCGGTACCCGCTGCATTACCAAGAGCGCGTCGCCGACAATATCGTCGTCCTCCGCCGATACGTGTCCAAGGACCGCTTGGTGTTTGTGTGGCGCTCATTGTCCGAGTCGAGCGATAAGTGCAGGCACTTGCTGACGGACGAGACCGGGTGGAGTGTGTTCCAGCCCGCTTCGCCTGCAACACCGGGCTCCAGCTCGACCACGACCATGCACTCGTGCATCCGTGTCGTTCCCATCCAGCGCGACACCCACAAACCGTCCGATCCCACGCCAACCGAGTTTTCGGAGCTGTCGGCTATGCTCAACGACATGTACATCAACGACGAGGACGGCGTGACTGCGCTGGTGGCGGATCTCCTGCTGGATGAGCCGCTAGGATTCAAATGAGCGATTTCCACACGGATATTTCCAACCATGCGATGTGTCGCGAGTTCACAGTCAACGCCTTCTCTTGCCGCCACGACTACAGACGAAGGCGTGTACGTAAGCAGCAGGACCGCGTGAGGTGGTGGTTGCTGCAGCGATCAAATGAGGCGTCGGATACTGTCGTCGTCCTATCACTTCCGTACTGTTGACTGATGAGTCTCGTGAGGGGGGCCACGGGTTGGATCTCGGACTCGCATGAACGCCATGGTCTTTACCTGACACCAACATCCTCGGACCAGGGCCCTGTTCCAGGAAGCTTCAATAGGATTTGCGTGCTTCCTCCTCTACTTCCCCTACCTTTGTGAAGTTGTCGCGTGGCTTTTGCAGTGGAGGACGTGCAATCAGTGCCTTCCCTCACCTCAAGCTATGCGGTCATCGAACGGCCGTCTGTCGTGAGCCCGCTGCCTTGATCACTCTGGCATTCGGCCATCACCAAGATAATCACAACAGAATCACGTGATTGCAGACGACTGCGCGAGAGAGAAGCACGACCGTGACAAGAGAGCAGCCAGCTGGGGAACTGGCGAGCGATCGCCAGCTCCAAACGAGCGGGGGGACCTCGAAATGCGCTCCGCCATGTGGTTGACTCCCCTTTTCGCTATCCATCCGGGCCAACTGCCTTCAGTCTGTCGGACTTTCGTGTTTGCCCACTCGGTCTCGGTGGAGTTTGAGGGCAGGGGAGCAAATGCCATCGCCGTCTCATGCGAGAGCCCGGCGCAGTCAGGACGCCGTGCACTCGTATAAGTCAGGCGTGTGGCAGTCGTCACGGCGCAGAGCAGTGTCTACACTGTATTACAGAGCTGTGGCGTTGATGACAACCTCCCCCTTTCCACCGTTGAATAATCATCCCTCGCTGACATCCATCCCGTCCACTTGTTCATTCGTCAATCCGCCGGACACGCCGCAGGTCCGACACGCTCAAGAATGGAAGACGAGCAAGACTTCCGCCCGAGCCTCGGCGAGTTCGCGGCCGAGGTGCTGGAGCAACTCGACCCGCTGTCGCCGGCGTCGATGCGGCTATCGCAGCGGCCAATGCGCGTCGCGGACTGGAGCGGCGCAGGCTTGGAGGCGGGGCCGTCGTCGCTTGTCCGGCCGACGGAATCGACCGACAGCGATCAAGGGACGGCGAGTGCGCCGACGAGAAGACGCGGCATCGATCTCAAGGCCAGCCTGCGACGCAACCGACACCGCGGACGCGAGAGGAGAGACGTGCTGTACCTGCAAGCATACAGCCAGATGCTCGAGAAGCGGCTGCAGGAACTCCAGGCGCGCCGAGAGCGGGATGCGTCGCTCTCTGTTGAGCAGCGCCAGGACCAGACGCTTGAGCGGTCCCGCGTCAAGTTGTGGCGCGTCCTGGCCAAGAAGCAGCGGCACGAGCGCACTCTGGCAGAGCAAGAGAACGCCCAGCTACGCGCGATGTGGTGGTCCCAGCTCGAGTTCGCAGCGCAGATGCAGGAGCTCGCGGCGGTCCCTCGAGCGCTCGGGCCGGCCAACGGCGGCGAAGCGCGGGTGACGATCTGCTCCTTCGACACCGATGCTTTGACTGCGCTGGTCCGCGACCTGGACGTGGTATACGAGCAGAGCGGGCCGGTGCTGCAGGAGATCGGACTGTCCGACGTGCCCGACGCGTGCTTCAAGAGCATCCGACCTCGCGACAGGGATGGCACCGGCAACCTCGACCTAGTGGACGTCATCCGAGTCCCCGTCGAGTTTGGCTCGCTGCGCGAAGCGACCTGGGACACCATCATCTCCAAGATCGTCTCGCGCGGAGGCGTCCGCGTCGACGCGGTACCGCATCAAGACAATAACACGCTCTTGACGATCAAGGCTCGCTATCGCATGACTCCCCTCCAGCTCGGCAGCCAGCAGGGTGGAGACCAGCAGGGCGAGGCGGCGGAGGACGACTGGTACTTCGACTCCGTCATGGCGCTCCGCAAGTACGTCGTGTCGCCAGAGCGCGAGATGGCCGTGTGGAAAAGCCTCATCACGGGCGACGGCGGCATGGCGGGCCTCGTGGCGAGCGAGACGGGCTACAGCGTCATGCACAGGTCGGTTGAAGATCCGCGGGCCTCAGTGTTCAAGCGGGTGCGACGCCTCGAGGCGATGGCCGCCCGGCCCGCAACGATGGCCACGCGTCAGCACAACGCGGTGGCCGACGAAGACGCGAGTTCCATGATGGACGTCTTCAGCAAGCTGTCGCTGTCGGCCATCGAGGACGACGTGCACGGGGCCCTGCGCGCCTTCGGACTCGAGTCGGCTGGCCCACCGTGCACCGTGCAAGGTGCAAAACTCTTTGAATAAATATAAATACCAAACCTGATATTAGTATAATCCTCAAAATCTCAAATTATGACCGTTTCATTCGTTTAGATAATATTATAATTATTGAAAATGAATATGTGTGACTTATTCATAACTCTGAGGTGACTCGAGGCGTGCTCAACGAGGCCAGTTGACAAGCCTCGTCCCAGCGTCAAGTCCTGAGGCATGAGCGAGTCTTCGACCCCGCCGATGGACCTCGCGCGGTGGCTGAGCGACTGCCTCGGCGCCGACACGGACCACGACTGGGCGGAGCTGCTGCTGCCGGAACCGCGGCCCAGTCTGTCCGTCGACCGCTCCGGCACGAGCGTTGGAGGCTCGGCGCAAGTTCGTGGCAAAGAAGCCGACAGAGACCGACATGTTGTGTCTGGCACTCGGCAGCCTCGACGACAAGCGCCTGTACCCGCAGCAGCAGCGGTGTGTTTGCCAGCGCCAAAAGTGCGCCGCGGCAGCAGTAGCGGGGGCGAATTGAGAGAGGAGGGCAAGCTGAAAGGCGTCAAGAAGCGGCAACTCGCGCGCCGGACGCCGGCGACGGACCGCGCCAAGGCGGAGCTGCAGTACCTCCGACGGCGCGCCAAGGAGCTGGAGGCGCTGCTGGAGATACTCAAGGGCAACAAGAGCGGCGAGGAGTTGATTGCCACGGGTCCTGATCTGCAGCACGCATGGAAGAGGGTCGCGAGGCGCCAGCTCGCGAGTCGGCAGCAGTCCGAGAGCGATAACAAGCGGCTGAAGGCGATGCTGAAGGACTGTCTCGCGCAGACACGCGGCATGGAGCAGTTCCTGTACAAGCGACCGCGACTGGAGCGCCTGGCTCTCGGTTCTCCGGCCAAGCGCGGACACAGGAGGAGTGCGGCCATTGGGATCGACATCGACGACGCGGTTCTCGTTTCCCGGTTCTCAGCTGAAGTCGACGAGTACTTCCAGCTCGTCGACAGTGCTCTCCGTGACAACAAGGCAGCATTCGAGAAGGCTGCCTCGCCCACCATCACAGCCACGACCACGGGCGATGGCAAGCGAGCCCTGCACCTCGAGTTTCGCGACGTCGCGATGATCCCGTTCCCGTTTTCGCGCATATGTAAGGCCGCGTGGGTCTCGATCAAGCAGCACTACGAGCGCGATGAGCACGTCTTCTACTCCCTGGCGGACCGCTGCGGTGACACTATCGCCGTGCGGTTCTCTACCAACTTTCGGGGTCGGGAACCACTTGCTGATAACATCGTGGTGCTCCGCCGCTACATGTCGGACACTCGCATGGTCTGGGTTTGGCGCGCGCTCTATGAGACCGTCGACGAGCTCCAGCACATCGTGAACGACGAAGTGGGCTGGTGCGTGTACGAAGAAGCCGCAAAAGGAGCCACCTCGAGCAAGTCATTCGGGCGAGTCATGCCCCTGGAGCGTGGCTCGCGGGAACCGCTTGACCTGTCGTTGGAGGAGAGGTCGGGGCTATCGAAGATGCTCAACGTGGCCTTCGCGGACGACGGAGAGGCCATCAGTGCCTTGATGGAGAACCTGCTGCTGGACGACCCGATCGGGTTTTAGCTTCGCGAGCGGCGCGACACTGCTAGGCAGGATACTCCCCGGCATCAACTCCAACACGCCATTGCGCATGGTTCAACCAAGTGACGACGGAATAAAACATCAAGAGTCCTCGGTTCCTCGGTTCCTCGGTTCCTCGGGTCCATGTGCAGCATCGATTTTTCAGGGTCCCTTGTGGAGGGGCACATCTCTTCGAAAAGCCAGTCGCGCTTCTCCTATCGGCTCTTTCTCTCGGCGTCAGGTGCAGAAGGAGGGCATCATCATG
>JAADYH010000336.1:0-24820 GCA_023338125.1 Phytopythium aichiense | reverse complement strand
CGACGATGGCGAGTTCGAGTTGCGGGAGAATAGAAATGTCCTGCGCTGTGCCAACAGTGCTTGCAGGGCCAACTTCTGGAACCGAGACGTCAACGCCGCCCGCAACATCCTCGAACTGCGCGCTACCAGACTGATGGGTCTCGGGAGGATTGCTGCCTTTGCTCGAGCTCGAGGGTGATGCGGGTCTCATCTCCATGCAATGTGGGTGGGAAGGATTTCGGTCCGTCACCCACCCACCAGGTCATTTCGATCGTTCGCATTTCGATCGTTCGATTCGAGAGTCCAAGATAACCACCGTTGGCAAAACGTCAATCTCACGCTGCTTCAACCAGCTGGCGATTGGTCCGCCGCGTCTTTGCGTGCGTTTGATTGGCCAAAACACCCAAACCACTGTTGGCCTGTTGGGGGATGTGCCGCCGATGTGCGTTTGAAGTTCTGGCGGGCGAGATTTCTGAAATCTCCGACGATCACCATGTGTCGAGCGATACCTATTCTCGCAGGTCCCATTTATTGAATAAAAATCCACAAAGAAACTATGGAAGACTCCAGAATACGCATGGTATCCATTTACAGAGGGTTGTAACCAGACGCATGGAGCCCCCACGCCTCCATGCGCTCGCGAGCCCTCTGACCCCACAGAAGAATCCCTGCACTGAAGCGCAACACCACCCACCACCTTCCCCACCATCGTCCCGTACAACTCCCGACGCTGTTCATGCCGTCGCTGCGCGCCTCCATCGCGCCGAGACCTGTGCAATGCGAGGCCAGCGCGTCCGTGCAGGCCAAGCTGGCGCCCGAGAGCGAGGCGCAGCCGGCGGCTTCACCCACCACGAGCGACGCCCTGAGCGAGGAAGCGCGCGCGCTCAAGGAGCTGCTGCTGCGCCAGCGTTCGCGGCTTCACCGCTTCAGCCTCAGCCGCATGCGCAAAGTCGTCGTGCCGCCAGTGGACATCCCGCCCCCGCTGGACGTGCCCGGCGGGCTCGCGTACCTCGTGTCGGGCATCAAGATCCCCATGACGCGCGACATGGCGCGCCGCCACCGCAAGAAGCTCGTGCGGCGGCTGCCCACGACCATCAGCGAGCGCGACGCCGCCGTCTACTACGCCTGAGCGCCGAGCCCGCGGCGAGCCGTCGCTGTGGCGTCTGCATGACCCTGTATTTATGCCGCGAGCGCCGAGATGTGCCATACACCACCATGTTGAACTGGTTCCATCTATCTCCATGCGATCGAGCTGTTGGTGGACCCCATCGGATCCTCAGTGCTGCCCTCTTGGTCGCCCTTCCAGTAGGTCGCCGCGCCATATGCAGCAACTCCGTGTCGAGGGCTTTGAGGGTGGTATGGAGAGCGTGTGAGTGGTCGCGTGGACTCCAACTGGCCTCCGTCCAGCTCGGAGCCGCTGCATATCATCGAGATCGCGCATGTCTCCAGTCATACCAACGGCTCGCATGGTGGCAAGTATCTCCATCGCGCACCAAATCGACCAACAGAGGAATGCCACCGATCGATGCGATCACCGCCTTGTTCTCGGTATGCACGGACACGCTCCACAAAGCCCCTGCACCAATCTCCTTCTGGGTGCCGTCGCCTTCGCTCACAAACTCCTCCAACGGAGGGATGTCAACGTGAGTCCCAAGCGCTCCAATAGTCCTCTCCTTCTCGTCGTCGCCGTCGTCGCACAGCAGTGCCACCAACGATGCTGGGATTACAGATGGAGGCTCCATGGATGGAGGTCGTCACAACCTTGTCCGCCGAGAGTTGAGCATATGATGCAACAATGCACAAACGACACATGAACATGGACTTCGTGGATTCAACGCATTAGCAAGGCGACTGGTACAATAATATAGCGTTGGTGTCTGCTTGGTGGGTCCCGTTGGCTGCGGCTGCCTGGCGCATGCCAGCTACAGGTTCACGGCGAACGCGTTCGGCTGCTCGGCAGCGGGGGTCAGATACCTCGCCAGCGTCCTCAGCTGCGCGAAGAACTCCTCCAGTCCGAGTACAAATGGACTGCCTCCGGTGGCAGCAGAGCCGTCGGATCCGTGGACGTGGACGCACTTGGGCACCGCGAACGGCGCCACGTCGACCGCCTTGAGGCAGGCGAAGCGGTCGGCCTCACACCCGCTGATGCTCAGCAACGCGATCGAGCCGCTCTCGCGGAATCGGAGCAGCCGCTCGCCTTCCTTGACGCATATGGCCTCGTTGCTGTTGTTGTCGCGTCCGTATCCTCCGGCGACAGCACGGCAGATGCTCTGGTACGTGCGGACGCGCCAGGCCACGGCCTCCGCCTGGCTAGTGAACTTGCGAGGACCAGTGACGACCTGGACGTGGAAACGCTCTCCACGCGCAGCGGCAACGTTGACGCTTGACAGCCACAGCGCAAGGCGGGGGAAAAAGCGTGCGCACACGGCGTTCAGGTACTCGGCGCTGCGGTGCGAGACGATGAAGACGGGGCCGAACCGCGATGACTCTCGGATGAGGTTGATCGCTTGCTCTTCGATGGCTCGGAGCGCTTGCTGCAGGTACTCGTCGCTCTGGAACAGTGCGGTTGCTGCGTCGAGCCCCGCGCGCGTCGGCTGGAGCCCGATGCGCTGTGCGAGCGTCGTCGTCGGCACCAGTACGTCTTCCCAGGCGAGGACGACGGCTGTGGCGGTGAACGGGCCGGAGAATGGGCGGAAGGAGTTCATGGTGCGGTGGTGAGCGGGCAAATTGCATAATGAGCGGAGTGGAGAACTCGGATGACCCCGTTGGGCTGAAAGACATCTTCCTGATTGACACGCGACGATGCGTATCAAATTCTCTAAATCGCGCGATTTGATTGGTCGGTTTACAAGTTGAAGACACTATGACTTCTGAACTGCGAGTGGTCACTCCATTGGATGAGCAATGAGGAGAATGACGAGACTTCGGCTGCGATCACCACTCTTCGGTGCTGAACATGCTCTCACTGTCAGTGTCACCCTCGCTCGTGTTCAAGGTCGTGCCAAAGGGGACATCCAACAAATGCAGTGCGGCGCGAACCACGACACAGTGTGCGGCGCATCGTATCGGACCATTGATGAGCATGAGCGGCAGCGATCGCCACCAAGTGCAGCGTCGTGCACGAAGCAGAGGTTGATTGACTGCATCGATGTGCATCCACGCAGGAAGTGTTCAATCCACTCTCAAGTTCCAAACGAAACACCCTAAAAGGACTGGTCAACCTCCTGAAGCCGCATGCAGCCAGCAAGCGGTTGACCAGAGCTCTGAAACGCCCTATGGTGCTTCCTGCCTTCCCATTCTTGCCTCTCCTTGTTCATCGCACTGGGAGTGAAGGAGTTTCGCCCAAGGCGTTGCCACCTGGGTGGTTCGTTGCGAACTCTGGATCCGGGTTCAACTGCGACCATCACTCGGCAAAATCAGGGACACGCACTCACAATTCAGCGCACCGTCACTCATTGACCGTAACCACGTGGTGTGTGGACACCTGCTGCGTCAAAAAGACGACGCATTTCGAACCCATTGTCCCCCACCTCACGGCCGGTCGTGGACAAGTCTCACTTCCAAATCCGGCTTCTCCGCCTGTTATCGACTTGCCACCACCATGTCGTTCGCCTCGGTTATCAAGCAGTTGATCGCTACGGATGCTGCCGACGCGGCTGCCCTTCCGCCTCCGTCGGCCGTCACGTGGAACGGCGCGCGCTCGAACGCAACGTCCGACAGCGCACGGGTCGACTTGTTCTACGCGGCGGCTCGCGGTTTGGAGGAGAAGAGACTTGAGAATCTGCTGCGCACTTCGTACGACGAGGACGCGCTGCACACGCTCAAGATCGTCGCGTACGTGCGCGACGTGCGCGGCGGCAAGGGCGAGCGCTCGCTCGGCCGCCAGGCACTCAAGTGGCTTGCCGAGAACCACCCGGAGGAGCTCAAACACAACCTGAAGCACTTCATCAGCGAGTACGGACGCTTTGACGACACGGAGGCGCTCATGGGAACCGCCGTGGAAGACGACGCGCTCGAGCTGCTCAAGCTGCAGCTGGAGGAGGACCTGGTCAAGCTCAATGCTGCTGCGGCGGCGACAGCTGGTGAAGGCAAGCCGAAGGTGTCGGTGTCGCTGTGTGCCAAGTGGGTCCCGTCCGAGAAGAAGTCACTGGACAAGAAGCATGACATGAACAAGAAGCTGGCCCGACGCATGAAGCTGACGCCGGCGCAGCTGCGCAAGGTGTTTCTGTCGCCACTGCGCAAGCACCTCGACATCCTCGAGCGCCGCATGTGCGCCAACGAGTGGGAGGAGATCAACTTCAACAGGGTACCGAGTGTCGCGATGCAGGTGCACGGCAAGCCGGACCACGCCTTCGAGACTCATCTGAAGGAGAAGTTCGTGGAGTGGAAGAGGAAGCTGGTCAAGGGTGAGGCCAAGGTGAACGCTGCCGTGCTCTTCCCGCACCAGGTCGTTGGCGAGTACTTCGAGCGTTCCGAGGTGGACGAACTGCTCGAGGCGCAGTGGAAGGTGCTGGTCGAGCAGGCGGCGCAGACGGGCGACCTTTCCAAGACGCTCGTGCTGTCGGACGTGTCGGGGTCCATGTTGGGGACGCCGATGGAAGTGTCGATTGCGCTCGGCTTGATGGTGTCGTCGCTCGGCCAGGACGACTTCAAGGACCTGGTGCTCACGTTCGAGTCCAAGCCACAGTTCCACCACGTCGTGGGCGAGACGCTGTTCGAACGTGTGCGAAGTCTGACGGACGCACCGTGGGGCGGCAGCACTGACTTCGCGGCGGCGTTCCGCGAGATCTTGCGTGTCGCCAAGAAGGCCAAACTGACGACGGACCAGATGCCGGAGCGGCTCATCGTCATCTCGGACATGCAGTTCAACCATGCCGACTTCAACTTTGACACGAACTTCGCGGTGCTCAAGCGCGAGTTCCTCGAGGCCGGCTACGCCGTGCCGCAGCTCGTGTTCTGGAATGTGAACGGGTCCACGACCGACTTGCCCGTGCGCAGCGGCGAGGCCAACGTGTCGCTCGTGTCGGGCTTCTCGTCCGCCATCCTCAAGAGTGTGCTGACGGGCGAGATGCTGACGCCGCTCCAGACGTTGCTCAATGTGGTGCTGGACGACCGCTACGATCGCGTCACGCTGCCGCCGGCGGCCGCTGATGAGGGTGGAGACTCGGACGACGCCGTGCTGCTCTAATCGATCACCAGTGTCGACACTGGAGGACGTGAGCGTGTGCTCATTTATTATCATATCTCTAAAAGGAAGTGGTTGTGTATCATGCCAATGCGAGTGGAAGTGTCGTGAGCCTATCTTCGATTGGCCAGTGTCCGTATCCTCGCCGGGAATGCACTGACCGCCCCCCTCCCTTCAACGCCACACCGTCACCACCACACGAACGTTTCAGTAGCAGGTCGAGCACATGACGTCCCAATGCAGAGCAGCACAGCCAGGGTGGAGCGACCACCTGCCGGACAATCAAGTGATTGCCAGGGCTGAGTGGTGACATTGATGGGTGCGTGAGCGTATGAGTTCAGTTTGGGGAAACC
Organism: Phytopythium aichiense; assembly: GCA_023338125.1. Taxonomy (NCBI): domain Eukaryota; phylum Oomycota; class Peronosporomycetes; order Pythiales; family Pythiaceae; genus Phytopythium; species Phytopythium aichiense. The sequence goes on along the minus strand of JAADYH010000336.1, from coordinate 19,303 downwards.
AGCGCATGGAGGATCCCTCCTGTGCACAACCATTGACTTGCTTCATTCTTCACCCCTTCAGCTCCGGTGCATTTGCTCCGTGTCTGCGGTTGACGACAGTCTCGACTCGAACGGAGAGAGGAAGCGGCCTGAGACGACGTGTTCGTCCTCGGGAAGAGGACGATGGACGCGTTGGAGGACGACGTGCGGCACACTGACGACGGGCTCGGAGACCACGCCGCAGCTCGCTACCGCCACGTCCGTGGCACCGCCGAGGCGATGGACGAAGACGTGGTCGACCACGCGCTGTTCGGACTGCTGCTGAGCGCCGAGGGCATGCGCGACGAGATGCGCACGTACGAGGAGCAGAAGTCCTGGCTGCTGCGGCTGGCGCAGACTGGGCACGTGGTGCGGCAGATCCAGCGGCTGAACGGCGTGTTGGACGCGATCGGTGCGCAGTACAGTGTGAAGGAGTCTGCGCGTCTGAATGAGTGGATGAAGGCACTGGACCAGGAGAGAAGTGCGCGCGTGAAGCGATACGAAGCCATGCTGGCGTCGCTTGCCGGGAGTGATGTCGACGGCGGGAGCGGTGACAGTGCACTGCAGTACGAGATTGAGAGCGAGGAGCAGCAAGAGGAGGTGCTGACACTGCTCAAAGCAGCCATCGACAAGTACGGTGGCGGCGTGCTGACGTCGGAGGAGACCGAGATCACCAAGACAGCGTTCCAAATCGTGGCCAACCGCTCCAACATGGTCGTCATGTCGCTTCCGTCGTGGCTGGTCATGCCGTTCGAGTTCGACAGCTCATTCGGCATGTCACGGTGGGGGAACGACGTGTTCCGCCCCGACCACTTGGACTCGGACAGGACACGCTTCGTGCGAGACGCCAACGCCTGGTCGGCTCTGAACCACCCACACGTGACCAAATTCCTGGGTGCGTGCCACGTCGGCAGTCAACCGTTCATCGTGCACGAGAGCGTGCGCGCACTGAGCGAGTTCGTGGGAACGATTACGGACCGGCAGCAAGTGTGGCGGCGTCTGTACGAGATCACGCTGGCGCTGCAGTATCTGCACCAGCGAGACATCACTTGTGGTGCTGACCGTTTGACCGTGAAGGACGTCTACTGCGCGGAGTGCGAGGCGAAGGCGATGGTGTTGGGCGTCGGGCGTGTTGCTGGTGGCGACGATGGTCCGAGTGAAGCACGTGGATTCTGTCGAGATCCACGAACAGCAGCTGATGACGTTGAGGCACTGGCTGTGCTGATCATGAACTGCTTGTCAATGCCGACCGGCACCAATGCGCAGGACGCTGAGAACATGCCGGAAGGTGCGACTGCTTACGACTCGGTGCCGACCACCCGCCCAGACTTTCTCGACGAGGCCGAGTGGGCCGCTCTGCTGAGCATTCAGCAAGTGGACGCCGCCTCGGGAGCTGCAATGTTTCACGTCATCGCGAGCCTTCGAGAGGTTGCTGGGATCAGGGATGAGTGCGACTTGTCCAGCGATGCCATTGAAGCGATACAAGAGCTCGACGCAGGCGGTGGGCAGACGATCGACTCGTTCGTGGTGCCAGCGCTCGGTCGGCGCTCGATAACATCCGCGCTCCAGGACTGCACTGGAATGATCAGCGGTGACAAAGTAGCTGCCAGGATCCATTCCCGCCTTGAAGACGTCTACCAGCAGATCAAGGCGATGAGTTGGCAAGACATCGACCCTTCACCGATGAATGAATCGGTGGCGCAGTTGGCCAGTCTACTCGTTCGGCTGTACCACTTCCTCGAGCAGGAGAGTGGCAGCGATGCGTCAAGCCAACTCGATCAGAACCAGAGAGAGCAAACGAGCATGTTCTCGTTCCACGTGGACATCGACCGACTGCTAGCGATGCATAGTTTGTCAAGCTCGAGTGACGTTCACGACTGGGAGCCTGACTGGGCGGTGCTGTCGTCGAAAGCCCAGCTCGACCAACTCAGCGCCGTGACCCAGTCAAGATTGCCAGTTGCAGCGCCGACTTCTCTCCACATGATACCTGAGGATGCCGATCACCAATTGCGTGATGACGCCCAGATATCGGATGCAAAAGAACCACACACGGCCTCAGGACGCGGTGGTGAAAGCCTTCCGTCTGATGGACGGTATGGAGTTGCCGACGACAACCCGACATCACAGCGATCACCGACTTTGTCCAAGTGGTTCCTCTCGCCGTCCGAGATCGAGTTCAAATCGTATTCCGAGTTCAGCCGCGGATCCTTTGGCTCGGTTCACCACGGCAAGTGGTTCGACACTCCCGTCATTGTGAAGAGCGTCTTCACGGACATTGGCGACCGTGAGAAGATCCAATCGCAGTTCACAAAGGAAGCGGACATCTGGTTCCAGCTCAACCACATCAATATCGTCAAGATGTACGGCGCCTGCCAGATTGGCCGCCCGTTCTTCGTGTGCGAGTACGCGAGCGGAGGGGACCTGAGCTCGTACCTTGAGCGAAAGAACCGCGATCCGTATTTGATTTGGTACTGCTTGCTGAATGCCGCGCTGGGACTCCAGTATCTTCATGACAATGGCATTGTCCACGCCGACCTGAAGGCAGACAATGTTCTCGTCGGAGCCGATGACATCGCGAAGCTGGCCGACTTTGGATTGAGCGTGTCGGAACGGAGCGGTGGTTCGGATGGAGTTAGCGGTGGAGCAGTTGGCGCGTATCGTTGGAAGGCTCCCGAGTGCCTCCCATCTCGCGGCTCTCTGGGTCATGAGGCGACGCTCGCGTCGGATGTGTACTCGTTCGCGATGGTGATGATCGAGGTGGCGACTGGATCGTTCCCGTGGGGCAATAGCATGCCCGACGCAGCAGTGAGCTTCCATGTGAGAAGAGGGCGATTGCCGCGGCGTTCGACTGAGATGGCAGACCCAGAGTGGCGCCTGATCGAGCAAATGTGCTGTCTGGATCCGGCTGAGCGAGTGACGATCGATGTCGTGGTGGTGCACTTGTTGTCGCTGTTGGAGCGACTGGACCTGGCTCGGTTGTGGTCGCCGACTGACGGCCTTATCGCACCCAACCAATTCGCGAACCGCATCGTGTCGCGTGGCGGAGCGATGCTCAGCTTGATTGCGATGGCGAAATGTACTAATACGCGGTTGGCGTACTTCGCCACGGAGCACCTGATCACCGTTCAAGTGAATCGCAACGCGCGAAGTGAGAAGCGGGAGATCGAAGCGCTTGTTGAGCTGGTACGCAGCGGGAAAGATCTTGAACGAGCGTGGGCAGCCGGAGCATTCATGCTCTTGACATCAGCGCACGCGGAGAACCGAGTGTTGATCGCGTCATGCGGCGGCATTCCTCCATTGGTGGCATTGGTTCGCGACGGCAACGACGCTCAAAAGGAAAAGGCTGCGGGTGCATTATGGAACTTGGCAGTGAACACCGAGAATGAAAGGTTGATCGCATCGAGCGGTGGCATACCTCCATAGGTCGCACTGCTGCGCGACGGCAACGACGCCCAGAAGGGGAGAGCTGCGGCTGCACTGCGGAATCTGTCCACAAACACGGAGAACAGAGTGCTGATCGCATCGAGCGGTGGCATACTGCCGTTGGTGGCATTGGTGCGAGACGGCAACGACTTTCAACGGGAAAAGGCTGCGGGTGCACTGGCCAATCTGTCCATGAATGACGACTACCAAGTGTTGATCGCCTCGATCGATGGCATTCCTCCGTTGGTGACGTTGGTACGCGATGGTAACACTGCCCAGAAGGAGAATGCTGCGGCAGCGCTGAGCAACCTGTCAGTGAATGCCGATAACAAGATGTTGATCGCGTCATGCGGCGCCATTTCCCCATTGGTGACGTTGGTTCGGGACGGCAACGACATCCAGAAGGAGAATGCTGCCGGTGGATTGTGGGGTCTGTCAGTGAATACCGACAATCAAGTGCTGATCGCGGTGAGCGGTGGCATCCCTCCGTTGGTGGCATTGGTTCACGACGGCAACGATGCTCAGAAGGTGAACGCCGCGGCTGCGTTGTGGAACCTGGCAATGGCCACCGAGAACCAAGTGCTGATCGCGACCAGTGGTGGCATACCTCCGTTGGTCGCGTTGGTGCGCGATGGCAATGATATCCAGAAGGGGCATGCTGTGGGAGCACTGAGCAATCTATCAGTGAATGCCGACAACAAGGCGCTGATCGCGTCGAGCGATGCGATTTCTCTATTGGTGGCGTTGCTTCGGGACGGGGACGACGACCAGAAAGCGAACGCCGCGTGCGCGCTTTGGAATTTCGCGTACCAAAATTTGTTTGGCGCGGACGCCATCGTCGATGCAAAGGGAATCGACGCGCTCCTTAGGCTGGTCGAGAACGGATCGGAAGAGCACACGTTTCTGGCTGCCGGAGTACTGGGCTTTCTGAATCCTGACGTGCACACGACGGCAATCGTTGTGGCGAATGGAGGCATGACGGCGTTGATCGAGCACATCCGAGGCTCGGAAGACGATGGCGACAAACTGGAAGCGCTTGTGGCACTCAGAGGACTTTGCTGCGGCTGTGATGGAACCGTGTATGCGAGTCTGGAAGAAGCAAATGGGATCGCGCTCCTGTCCGAGATGGCGCACAGCGAGAACAACAAGCTACAGACACTAGCGAGTGCTATTCTATCCGATGCGTCGGCCGGTACGAACGAGACGTCGTGTATCATGACGGTATGCATCAAGTTGCTTGACCGTCTGTCAACGGCGTGCTCGCGTTTCCTCCCAACACGAGCCACGAGTCGATAAAATTGTCCGAGAGCACACCACAACGCTACCTCCACTCGGACGGATCGGACAAAGACGCATTCACCGACGGATGGTGCGCAGCGACAATGATAAGTTCCAGAACCTTACGAGTGCTATTCTGTCGGATACGTTGGGCAGTTCGAAGGAAGCGCCGTGACCGGATGTACGAGTCCTCTCGTAGCTCTGTCAACGGGTAAGAAGAGCTTGAAGGTCAATAACAGTGAGCTCAAGTCCCTGTCGAGTCTCGGCACCGCCTAAAAGTGGCGACCCGGTCGTGTTGACCCAGAGGCTAGCGGCCACGTGAACGTTCGCGGTCAACAGTTCGCAAGATTCATGTGTACTTTGACGCCTTGCTGGATTGGACATGATGTATCGACTCTCTCCTCCAGATCACTCCAGCCTCCGCGCATATCGACCCCTTCCTGCTTGTCACGCAGCTCAGTGGAAGGACAGCACCAGAGCACTGGGATGCATGACACCCCAAACCTTTTTCTTCTTCAAGTGCATGGGGTTTATAATTTTTTATTTTTTTATTTTTATATTTAATGTTTTTGGTTTTCTTGGCGGCGACTCCAAAGCCTGACACGCGCCTTCCCTCCTCAAGACCCCGAAGCTCCCGCTCTCGACGTCGCCATGCTGCTGCCGCTGTCGCAGGACGAGACCGCGGGGCTGGCCTCGGGCATCGACAACATGCGCGCGGACGCCGGCGGATTCGGCCGGGGCGGCAAGCGCGGCAAGGGCGGTAGGGGCAGCGCCCGGGCGCAAGTGTTTCGCACGTGCTCGGCCTTCCCCGAGTACTTTGCGCGCGTGGTGGACTACCGGCAGATGGACCTGGACGCGACCTTCTACCAAATGGTGACGCTCTGCGTGCAGCCCGCCAAGGTGTACAAGAGCGCCTACTACCGCAAGCAGACCAAGAACCGCTGGGCGCGCGACGACCCGGCCTTCGCCGCCATCCAGTTCCTCTTCCTGCTGGTACGGCCCCCGGCCGATCGGGGTCGGAGGCGGTGGCCATGACGTGGACTGATGATGGTATTATCTATGTGTCCGACAGGTGGCGACGGTCGCGTGGGCCGTGGCGTTCCGCGCCGCGAGCTTCTCGTCCTTCGTGTCGCTGCTCTTCCACGCGTTCGTGGTCGAGTGGCTCGCCTTTGGCCTCGTCATCTCGACGCTCTGCTGGTGCGCGCAGTACAATGGCGCGGCGGTTGTCGTGGACTCGGTGCTGACGATGCGAATGAACTCGGTGCATCGTGGCAGGTGGATCGCGAACCACCACTTCCGCCTCGGCAACAGGTGCGGAGACCCGGTCCATTGGCGGTGGCAGACGTACGGAGGTGCTGACGCGTGCTGCTTGGTGCCGTGCCGACAGCAACCAGAGCATGGGCGACACGTTCTACGTGGAGCAGCGCGTCGAGTGGCAGTACGCGTTCGACATCCACTGCAACTCGTTCTTCGTGCTCTTCCTGTTCCTGTACGTGGTGCAGTTCCTGCTGGCTCCCGTGCTCGCGTCCGACTCGTTCGCGGCGCTGCTGCTCGGCAACCTGCTCTACTCGCTCGGCTGGGGCTTCTACACGTACATCACCTTCCTCGGCTACATGGGTGCGTCGCGCCGCGCCAGGTCTCGTCGTGTCTCGACTGTTGAACACTGTTTAACCTCGAACCTGCTCGCATGTGCAGCGCTGCCGTTCCTGCACCGCACGGAGCGCTTCCTGCTGCCGCTCGTGGTGATCGCGGGCGTGTTGGTGACGACGCTGGCGCTGCAGGCGATCGCGGGCGTGCAGGTCAACTTCGCGCACATGTCGGTCAGCTATTATTATTCCTCCTAGTCCCCACATCCAGAGGCAGCAGGCAAGCACGCGAAGCAACAAACAGCAGGCGATCGGCCCCTCTCGTCGACCGACATGCTTGGACATGCCGAACGATCCTTGCGGCTGTGGCGTTCACCCGTGATGGCCCATGGAGCGCATAGAAGCAAGCAGGCGAGTTGCCGACCGCAGTCACTGGAGTCAGAGAGAGACTGGAGTCGGAGATCGATGGGAAGCTGGGCACGCGATGAATACACTCGGACGGTTCACGACGGACGCAGAGGCAAAATACCATTATGCAAAGTCCACACGACGACACCCGAGCTGCCTTACATCGACCGACCGCCTCCTGCGCTCCTACGCCTAATACTGTGCGCCAGGCTTTGGCGCACAGTCGAATGAAGACTCTATCGCAACGCTCGGCCGCGGTCCTCCTCGCTATTCGACACCAAAGGAGGCAAAAAGGTACGACCACGGGCGTCCGTCCCCATCGAACGACCGGTCTTGCTCCTGGCAAAGTGCTTGGTCGTGGGCCACCTGCGTCCTGCGCGACTACGGGCTCCGCGCTTCGTCCGAGCTTCATCGACGGGCTAACCGTCGACTTGGCCGCAACGGATCGGCGGACCGCGCTTGAGGATAGACCGCACACGCCTCTCCCATAACTGATCAACAGGAAGCTTCTACCACACGGCACACGAGATCACGCCGATAGCCGGCTCTTCTTGGTCTCGACGAGCGGACTCCCGCTCGCGCCGCTACTGCTCTCCATTCTCCGTTTCCGGTCGGTGGCGGCAGCGGCGGCGGCAGCCAAGTGTGACGACTCCTCGCCAGCGACGGCCGCGAGTGCGCTCAGCTGCAGGTGCGAACCCGAGGGTACGCCCGAGTTCTCCGACGACGCCACCAGCGACAAAATGTCCTCGATCGACGAGTTGCGAGGGAAGCCCGACTTGAGGCCGCCCAGCGTGCTCAGCTTGTCGAACGACGGGCTTGCTGACAGTCCCGACAGGTTCGAGAACGAAGGGAAGCTACTCAGGTGGTCTGACGAGCCGAACCGAGAAAACATGTCCGAGCTCGAAGACACGCGCGCCAGCTTGTCCAGGGACGGCACGCGCGGCAGCTTGTCAGTCGAGGGCACACGCGGGATGCGCTCCATCGACTGCGCGTTGTGCAGCTTGTCCATCGACGGAATGCGCGGCAGCTTGTCGAGCGAGGTCACGCGCGGGAGCTTATCCAGCGAGGCCACATGCGACAGCTTGTCCATCGATGGCACACGCGCCAGCTTGTCCAGCGACGGCACTCGCGGGAGTTTGTCCATCGATGGCACGCGCGGGAAAATGCCCGACGAGCTGCGGGGCATCTTGCTCAGCGGCTTGGGGATCTGGATCTGGTTCCCGCTCATGCTCGACCCGGGATGGGAGCCGTTCGGGCTCAATCGTTTTGTGCCGGTGAGTTGTCCAATCGAGTCTCCATCTCCACTCTCCTTCGACTGCATCTCCGCTGCTCTCCGCTTGTCCACGATGCCACGGCCACTGAAGTCGTTGCTGCTACTATTTTCTGACTCGCGGCCCGCGCTCGCCGAAGCGTTGGCTGACCGCGGACTGGGCGGCGCATGCTCCTGGAGCAAATGCGAGAGCTGCTCGAGCGACTGGATGCGCGGGATGTACGAGTTGAGGCTCTCCCCAATCGACATGTTCTTCACCATGCCGCTCGAGCTCGTGTCGCCGTATCCACTGACAGGGCCCGAGCTGGAAGTGACCGACGACAGGCCCCCAAAGCCCGACTGGTGATGAAGCGGACCGCCGCTGCTATGAGACGCCATCTGGAAGTTCTCGATCGACGCCACGCGCGGGAACAGACAGGAGAAGCTGTCGATGGACGACACGCGCGGGAACGAGTCGCTCTGCTGCTGCTGGGACCCGGACGTCGCGCTGGAGCTCGTGCTGATACTATTGTTGTTGGAAGTCCCGCCCGAGCTGCTGTGGTTCGCGTCCGCTTGGATGTCGCTGCGCTGCTGCTGCGACCCGGCGATGCCCAGGATCGAGATGTTGTTGCTGTCAGTATTAAATAGATGCGAAGACGAGGACGAAGAGGGCGGCGCCTGCAGTGGATGCCGCGGTGGCGGCACGCGTGAAGAAGCCTGCTGCTGCTGTTGCTGCTGCTGCTGGTAATGCGTCGGCTGCGGGTAGTGGGGTGCGGGCGGAGCAGAGGACGCGGCCACACTCACCGCCTGCTGCTGTTGGGACGGGCGAGCGGCCGCTGCCGGCGGCGCGTTCCCGTTGCTGTTGTACCCCATGGTTCGCGCCGCCATGAAGCGGTTCTTATCGCGCGAGAGCTCTGACTCAAGCCGCTTCTCGCGCCGCCGCTGGTTGTACTGCTCGCGCTCGAGGTACGTCTTCTCCAGCTCGGCGAGTTCCTTGCGGATGGTCTCCATGTCCTCCTTGGAGATCTCGTCCTCGCGCCGGCGGAAGATGATCTTGCCGATGCACTGGTCGCCCGTGTACTTCTTCGAGATGCGCATTGGGTCGCAGTTGAGCAGCTTGGAGAGGAACGTGCGCAGCGTCGTGCCCTCGGCCAGCGGCAGGTTGCCCTTCTTGAACTCCTCGATCAGCCGGTCGCAGTACGCGCTCTCCTCGGCCGTCCACTTGCCCTTGCGCATGGCACTCGAGGCCGCAGACGGCGTCGTGCCCGCGCCGCCACCCATCGACATGTCCGAGACCATGGCCGCGGTCGCCGAGGACGGCGTGGCCGGGTCCATCATGGGCTGGTGACCGTGCTGCTGCTGCTGGAGCTTCTGTCCACCGGGCGGCGCGCTGTAGTCACCGCCGCCGCCACCGCGCATGGGCGTGTACTGCGGCGGCATGAGGCGGCGCAGGTTCTGCGTGGGCGTCCAGCACGTGGGGCAAACCTTGTCCTTGGTCTGCCACTGCTCGATGCAGCCGGCGTGGAACTGGTGGTGGCACGGCTCGAGCATCACGTCCACCTGCTGGTGGTAGCAGATCAGGCACGTGCCGACGGGCGGCGCGCTCGACACGTACGGCTGCTGCTGCTGCTGCTGCTGATGCTGCTGCTCCTGCGGCGGCGGCATCATGTTGGACGTGTACGACGCCATGCCGGCGCTCGTGTACGAGCTCATGCGCGGGGAATACGCCTTGGCCGACGACTCGTCCAGCCCCTCGCCTCCCATATAGATTTGCCCTGGAGAAGACAGATAAGAAGAAAGAACGCCGCTCTTAGTCTCCCTCGCCCCCGATAAGACTGGACAGGGGTGTCGTGGCTGATGGCGACGTACGCGCAGCGAGTGACCGAGAGCCGCTCTCGGGACCTGCAGACGCCTCCGCTGCTGCTGCCGCGGGTCTCGCCGCCCTTGCCCTGCCCTGCCTTGAGCTGCGCTGCCTTGCCTTGCCCCTGCTGAGCAAGTCGCCGCGCTTGGAGACGCGCTGCTGCTGCTCTTCGATATTGTGTTCTGGTTGTACTGGCGGTGGGCGGGAAGGGGGGAGAAGGAAGCCGCGGCAAAATCCCCGGGAAAGACCTCGTCGACGCGCTAATAATAGGTGCGTTTTCCACCAATCCAAGAAGAGTATTCTGTCAATGTCGATTGGGATTGGGTGGATTAGGCTGCCAAGAAGGGGTAGGGCCAAATGGCAGCGAGTTAGCAGCCTCCAGACCATGATTTACGCGCGGAATTAGTGGAACCCGCGGGGAGAAGCGGACAGGGGGAGAGAGAGGGAGATGCGCTGCCCTACCCGCGGTGTCGCAGACAGGCGCGGCCTGACAGGGACTTTGGATGCCTGCATACTGGGGCCAAGTCCATGTCGAGAACAAGGCGCGGCGTCAACACAGCTGGTGTGCCCCCGCCCGCCCAAGTTCAACCAATCAAATGAGCCTGCTTCTTCCAATCCGTCCAGACTGTCCTAAACCGCCTGGAGTCGTCGCCACACGGGTATGTACCGTTTTTCAGGGCAGAGCACCCACAACCAACCAACCGACCCACTCGAATACTTGGCGCGCGCGCGCACATGCGGATGACAGCGGCAACGTGTGCATGCGAGCACCGAGCACGGTGCGTGCCACGCGCGGCTATAAATACACGACTGCCGATCTTCAGTTTGCTTGTTGCACCAGAACCGAGCTCCCCCAAGTTCAATTCAGTCGTCGCGAGAAATGTCCGCGAGGAACGACTGGCCGCGCAAATTCAACTAGGGTTCGGCGTTGGTTTAGACTCATTGGCAAAAGTGAGTGCAATGTTCTAATCGTGGTCTTGTTTTCCAAAACGTGAATATCCGAACAACATAACGACAAAATGTGCACTGCTTTATTCTAAAACCCCACATTTGGACCGCCGGTCATCCCTTCAGGCTGGTGACGTGGACACTGGGCTGGGACTCTCAGCTCAAGAATCCTGTCCAGTGCACCAGATAGAAGACACAAGCCAAGTGGAGATCATGGCGAGCATTTCGGTCTCTGAAGAAATAGGGACGACGTTCACGAATGGAAGAACGCGCGCTCTTCCTCATGATGTTCGCTGGCCCAACCTGGTATTGACTCAGTCCGGAGCATGTCGTGGCTGACTCTTACAGAGCTTCGAGCGGCGCGAGCTCGCTCGCTTCAATTCAAATGGCCGCCGATTGTGCCTCCCTCCTCGCCGGTCTTCATGACTGAGGAGGAATCGTTGGTGTTGCCGCATCCACCGCTTGAACCGCTGGTTGCTCACTATTTGGAAAATTGTGTGCTAAATACTCATGTTTTGCCATTTCCACGACAATTCGGACCTGGAGTCATCGCTTTTCGCGTGGGTCCAGCAAATCCTTGCCTGAAATTTTTGGCGCGAAGGCATTGGTTCTCCATCCGTTCCTGCCTGATGCTGATCAGAGCCACTGCTGACTGTTGGATCGCCAGCTGCAAGCCCGAGTTTGACAGTCTTCCCGGCGCTTGGTGCTCGTTCTTCCGCCCTCCCTTCCAGCGTCGGAGCCGGAGCCGCCGCCCCTAAATGAGCCCGCGGCGGGAAGAAGCTTGTGGTCAGAACTGCCTGCGTTATCCGGAGTGGCCGGCATCCGACGCGCAAATCAGCGAACATCCAGTCGACAGCACGGCGAATGGACTCGCATTGGACCGCTCCAGCGTGGCGGTCAACCGCCTTTGAGTCGAGCAATGCTCCGGGCCCATGCATCGAGGCAATCGCTGACTAACAAGCCCGGTGACTGATCCGCTGACGCTGGTTGAAGCTGGGGGTCCTCGTCATCGAGCAGCTCAGGTGGTAGGGTTGAAGTCACACCTCAGTGTAGCCATGTCTGGGTTGAAGATGTCACGACGGTCGCGTCGGTGACGTCCACCTCTTGTCCCTCATCGCACATGAACGCCACCAACTCAATCCGCCAACTGCGAGGGGCTTCCAAAGCGCTGGACGACGGGCATTCGTTGATGCAACGGCGGCTGTTGCGGTCGGTCGCCTGCTCATGAACCGTCGCGGATCGGATCGCCTGTCCACCGTCTCCTCGAGGCGTCGGTTGCACTTCTTGACCAGACGCCTCGCCCCCTGTTCTCTTCTTCACGGCGGGTCTCTGCTTTGCTCTCCCTCAGCCTTCTCGGTCGACCTCGAACGCACTCGCCGTCGCGCAAATCCCTCGTGGACGAGCAAGCGCTTCGCCGGTCGGTCTGCATGTCGAGCTCCGCGTCCAACAGCTTCAAAATGTCAGACGACGCCGGCGCAAATCCGCCGCTCGGGGCGGGCGCGGCCGCGATCCTGGGGGGCGACGGCGCGGAGATCGCGACCAAGAGCAAGCTCGTCACGGACGGGCTCAAGAAGCTGTACGCGTCCAAGCTGCGGCCGCTCGAGAAGAAGTACTGCTTCGAGGACTTCCACTCGCCGCTGCTGTCGGACGCCGACTTCGACGCCAAGCCGCAGGTGCTGATGATTGGCCAGTACTCTGTCGGCAAGACCTCCTTTATCGAGTACCTGCTTGGTCGGCCGTTCCCAGGGCAGCGTATCGGTCCCGAGCCAACGACGGACCGGTTCGTGGCCGTCATGCACGGCGATGAAGAGCGTACCGTGCCTGGCAACGCCGTTGCTGTGTCGCCTGACCTGCCGTACGGCGGCTTGGCCATGTTCGGCACGTCGTTCCTCAACAAGTTCGAGGCCGCGCAGCTGCCATGCAAACTGCTCGAGAATATCACGGTCGTCGACACGCCGGGTATCCTGTCAGGCGAGAAGCAGCGCATCGCGCGCGGCTACGACTTCGTGCAGGTCGCGCGCTGGTTCGCGGAGCGCTCCGACATGATCCTGCTGCTGTTCGACGCGCACAAGCTCGACATCTCGGACGAGTTCCAGCGCGTGATCGAGGTGCTCAAGGGCCACGACGACAAGGTGCGCTGCGTGCTCAACAAGGCCGACCAGATCGACGAGCAGCGGCTCATGCGCGTGTACGGCGCGCTCATGTGGTCGCTCGGCAAGGTGCTCAAGACGCCAGAGGTCATGCGCGTCTTCATCGGGTCCTTCTGGGACCAGCCGCGGCTGCACACGGACAATGCGGCGCTGTTCGACGCCGAGGAGCGCGATCTCATGACGGAGCTGCGCGCGCTGCCGCAGAACGCGGCCGTGCGTAAGATCAACGAGTTCGTCAAGCGCGCGCGGCTCGCCAAGGTGCATTCGTACCTCATCGGCCACCTGCGCGACCGCATGCCAGCCGTGTTGGGCAAGGAGAAGAAGCAGCGCGAGCTCATCGAGAACATGGGTGAGACGTTCCGCGAGGTGCAGCGCAAGTACCACCTGCCGCCGGGCGACTTCCCCAACCTCGAGGAGTTCGCGCGCAAGTGCGCCAACTGCAAGTTCACCAAGTTCGCAAGCCTCAACGTGCGGCAGATCCAGGAGATCGACGACCTGCTTGCCAAGGACATTCCGAAGCTCATGGCGTCGCTCCCGAAGCGCGACCACCAGTCCAACATCACCCCCGCTGCCGCTACAGGTGGGAGTAACCCGTTCGCTTCGGTCGATGTGTCTGCAGGCGAGCCGTGGGTCATCGCACCCTTCCGATCCGAGTACGACGCCGTGTTCAAATCGCTTCGCCTTGATGCAATGGGCCGCGCGACCGGTGCGGCTTGCATGGCGCCGCTGCAGGCCTCCGGGTGCTCGCAGGACGCGCTCAAGGCCATTTGGGACCTCGCTGACATAGATCGCGACGGAGCGCTGGACGCGGACGAGTTCGCTGTCGCCATGCATCTGTGCAATCGCGCCAAAGACGGTGAGCCGGTCCCGGAGACTCTACCGCGGGAGCTGGTGCCGCCGTCCAAGCACCAGATCGTCGACGGGGTTGGAAGCAATGCGGCGCTCCGACCGGCATCTCCCACCGCCGTCGCTCTGTCATAAGCGCAGGAAGGAAGATGATGACTCAGGGCAGGTGGACGACGCGCTTTACAGTTTATGAACCGACTTGTTCGTGTTTTCATCCAGTCTTTTCGTTGTGGAGGCAAACTACGCTGCACACGCATCGATTCGCGTCGTTAGTTGTTGCTCCGGCGCCGTGTGGTCAGGTTCTTGGCGGCGAACCGGCGGAGCTCGTCGTATGTGAGCGCTCGCTCCTCTTCTTCGTCCTCGCCTGGCTCCTTCTCCTCGTGGTCATCGTCCTGCGACTCGCTTTCATCTGCTGCGACCTCGACCGTCGGGAGGCGTTGGGGTATCTGATGTGGTGCCTGTCCTTCTCCGTCATGATCTTGGAGCGCCATGTTACTGCTATCGCCACCAGTGCCGTCGCCCGATGACGCTGCAGCCGCAGCTAGAGCTGCAGCAAACTGCTGCTGGGAGAGCGACTTGCGCGAGTACAACTCGAACTTGCTGCCCTTCTTGCGTTGTTGGTGCAGCAGGAGCTGCGGCTGCTGTTGCGGAGGCGACTGTGTCTGGCTGGGCGGGTTTTGGGACTGACCCCCAAGGATAGACCGCTTGGTCGGCGAGCGCGAGAGTTGGCCAGACGCCGTACTCATCATAATTGGAGCGGGCTCCACGTGCGGAGGCAGAACAATCACCCCGTTGACGCCACCGAGCGACGGCACCTGCACCTGCAGCTTCTGCTTGGGGTCGGACGGCAGCGTCGCCGGGCCTTGACCAAGTGGCAGCGATACCGTCGTCGCTGAGCGCGATGGCGAGATGGATGCGGAGGACTGGGACTCACTGTCGGTACCAGATGCACCAGGCTCGGCTTGATCAGTGACGGCCGCGGCGAGCACCAGTCGGCTCGCGTACGTCTCGATCGCTCGAAGATACTCGAGGACGTTGGCCTCCGTGACTTCGCGAGCGGAGAGAGGCAAAGACGTCGCGCCTCCGCTCCCAAGGCGCAGCCAGTCGCTGTCGCCGGATGACGCAGACCCAGCCGAGCTGGCGGGCCCAGCGCCTGTGCCATTGCCTCCGCTTCCTCCTCCTCCGCTGTTGCTGCTATTCGACCCATTGCCGCCTGCGCCAGCAGTAGAGCCGCTACCAGAGCCGTTGGGGGCTGTCTTGGCTCCAGTGGAGTGCACCAGCAGGTTGTGCACCGAGTGCACAGACGACTTGACTCGTGCGAAGATGGTCTGAAGCGCGTCGGCCTCCAGCTCCAGCTCCTGGTTAGACTCGACCAGTACCGAGAGCTTCTGCTGGGCCGCTCTCAGCTGCTGCTTCTGCGTCGCGCTGCTCGCGATGCCCTCGCGCGCCTTGTAGTCGTCGATCTGCGTCGTGAGCTCGACCACCTGGGCCTGCAGCGCCACCTGCTCGCGACTAAGCTCCTCCACGCGCCGGAACCGTTGGAAGTTGGCGTCGTCGCGCGCCAACAGCTCGTCGCACAGCGTCCGAGTGTCGCGAATACCCGTCGCGCGCCGGATTCCCTCGAACGCAGCTTCGTAGCGAGCCACTTGGGTGTCCGTGCCGTTGCCCAGCGCTCGCTCCATGCCGATCTTCCACGTTGACCGCGCTGCGACGCGCGTCAATGCGTTCTTCTTGCCGACGCTCGCGGCATTCACACTTATAATCGATGGGCTGCGAAGGTCTCCAACTTGGCCGGAGACTCCGGACACTTGGACAATCGGTGACACCGCTGCGGAGATCAGGTTCGTCGGCGATCCAAGCATCAATGCATCGCTGTCGTCTCCGTGGTCGCGCATCCAGGTCTCGATCTCGCGCTTAAGGTCGAGGAACTGCCGCTCGAAGTCACGCTGCTCCTCGTCCGCTTGAGTCTGCACCCGCTCGATCTCCTTGCCGACTTCCAGTCTGGCGGCACGCGCTCGGTCGAGCTCCGCCGCGCTCTGTGCGTGTCGCTGTCGGCTCTCGCTCGCCTCGCGCTCGAGCTTCTTGTAGATACCGTCGAAGATGACGCGGTCGCGCCGCACCTTGTCGATGAGCCCGAACAGGTGCTTGTTGACCGAGTCGATCTCGTTCTTCTTGACCAGCGACAGCTCCAAGCGGTTCTCGAGTGCGCGCAGCCGCCTCGCGGCGCTCGCCGCCGACGGCTCTGCGCTGGCAGGTGCTGTGTCCTTCCCCGCTTCGGACGCCGACACCGAGCCAGCGTTCCCGCCACTGACGTCTCCAAGGCCGTGCAGTTGAAGCCGCTGCTGACGGAGAGCCTCGAGCTCCTGCTGCCTCTGCTGCACCTGTAACTCGAGTGTTGCCAGCTTCCGCTGCGCGAGAGCGACCTTGCGGGAGAAGGACATGGCTGTTCGCTGCAGTTCAGAAAGCTGGGATCGCTTTTCGGCCGCCAGCAATGCTCGGGCATCGCGCTGCTCGATCGCGAGCTCGGCCTTGAGCAACTGGTTGTGCTGCTGCAGTCTCCGGATCGCGTCTCGCTGCTCCTGGACGGAGCACATGCCCGGCGCTGCTGCATTCCCGCTCTTCTTGCCAGCCGCGGCCAATTTCCCTCGCCTTGGCGAATCGCTCGCGGCTTCCACTTGCTGCTGGGTGGTCGGCTGGCTTGCCGTGGGTGACGCAGAGGACGAGTGGCCGTTGCCATCGTCGTCACTGCCGCCGTCCCCGTGCTGCTTGTGGCTCGAGGCAACGGCGATCGTGAGCCCCGCGATGATGCCGAGCTTGGTGTCTGCAGCTGCCAGCAGCTGCGTCACCGCGGCGTCGTCCTTGCGCATCATTGGCTCGGGCTCGAAGGGTGAGCCGACGATGGAAGAGAGAGGCGAGGCAGAGACTGGGGACTGGGGACTGTCAACGGACGCCTCCAGCTATTTCGAGGCGGGAGGTGGGGCTGATCAACTGTTTCGCGACATGGATCGCTCTTATATCCTTGTTACTCGACTCGACCACGACTTGAACACCTACTGCTACATCTACACACCGACTGTTTGCGCCAGCGCGGCGTCATCTTCCTCTGAGGTCTCGACAACTACTGCCTACACGACTCCTACTCATTCTACTCGACAGGTCCTGTCTTGGTTGACGGGGACCGCTCTGCTTAATACATGGACGCGCGCTGCTGCTGCTCCTGCGGCGGCGGCTGCTTTGACTTTGCCGATGACGCGCGTTTCGGCTTGCCCTTGTGGAATCGTGTGCGTCTGGCAAACACGACCGGCACGGTGTCCTCGACTGTCTCGGCAACTTGTGGGCTCTTCTTCAGCTGCTTCTCGCTCGACGGAGCTTCGCTCGCGCGCTCTTCACCGCTGCCGCTCTCCGACTGCGGTTCGCCAACCTCGACCGTGGCGGTGGTGGCAGTGGTTGACGCTGCCGAAGGCTGCTTCTTGACGTCAGCGTCCTCGAAATCGATCTCCGTCGTGACCGACAAGGCCAGGTGGTTCATCGACGGCTCGTGCACGAGCGACAGCACGGCGCTGCTCAGGCGGCGGCGGCCGCGGCGGAACACAACGCGCCGCGGGATCCACACGCCACACGTGGGGACCTCAGCCGTCTCACAGACAAGTTGTCGGGCACCTGGGATCTGCGGCTTGCTGAGTGGGGCTGGAGAAGAAGGCGTCGACTCCGTGGACTCCATTGGCTGCTGCTGTTGCTGCTCTGGGACGACTGGGGCGGCCGTTGTTGGTGACGGCAACTCGACTGGCGCTCTCTCGATGACAGCAACGGCGGCAGTACTGCTGTCAGGTTCGTTGTTCGCGGACTGGCTGTCTTCCACGCTGTCGATACGCTCCTGCTGCACGTCGTCAACCGCTTGAGCGTCGTTACTGGCATCTTGGCCCTCTTCTTGGTTGCTCTCGACCTCTGTGGTGGGCTCAACGGTATCCTTGAGATCCGCCACGTCACCGGCGAGCGCGTCCTCCTCGCTCGGGTGGAGGCTGCGGTAGTGGTCACCCTTGTACAGCAAATGCAGTGTTTTGTACGCGCGCGCATCGTCTTGCTCGTGCCCGTCGTTCTCGCCCTTTGACTTGCCGACGTCGTCGTCGTTCTCGATGCGCAGCCGGCGCTGCGGGCCCTGGTGCACCACGAGGTGCACGCGGAAGCACTTGGCAGCCGCGTACAGCTCCGGGTTGCCGCCCCACTCGCCGTCGCGGCGCATGCGCACGCAGTAGGCGGCCACGGACTCTCCCTCGAGCTCGAGGAAGGGAGCGAATAGCTCGCGCTCGCGCTCGATGAAGTCGACCAATCGACGTCGAACGTCCGCGTGCAGCTCCTGGTCGCCGAAGAGCTGGTCACTGATGGCGCGGAAGAGGCAGTTGCCGTCGCCCGCGATGGACGTGACGCGCCACCCGAGCTGCGCGTAGTGCGCGTCCACCTGCGACTCGCTCTCCCAGTTGCTGTCGGCGCCCATGACCTCGCGCAGCAGCGCGCCGATCTCCCGCCGGCCGCGCGGCTTGGGCGGCGACAGCGAGCCGCTCGAGCGCCGCGAGTCGCCTTCCGACATGGTCGACGAGATGGACGACGCCATGGACGAGCGCGTGCTGCCGCTCGCGCCGCTCAGCGAGCTGCCGAGGCTGCTGAGGCTGCTGCGCAGCCACCCGCCGAGCTTGGCGCGCGGCGGCCTGCGGCTCGACACAGCGGCCGCCATGCCACGAGACGTGGGAGTACTGCGCTGCACGGAAGTCAGTCAGTCTACTCGCCGCGCGGACGAGTTGAGCGGAAGTGGGCGGACCGTGACCGCCACCGCCGTGTAGGGGCGAGCGGCGGACGCCGAGCGCTGGCTTCTTCTGCGGTGCTCACACAGACAGACAGACACACAGACACACACACACACACGGCCCGGCTCGGAGCTCGCGCGCGGGACGGACGGACGCTCTTCAGCGAGGGGTGGACATGCGCCAGCCGGGCGGCGTGGAAACGGGGCGAGGCACCCGCTGGCCCCACGAGTTGGAGCGCTTGGACAGGCCGGGTGGCGCCTCGGCTGGCCAATCACGTGGCTGCAGGTCCCGCCTGACGCTTGTGTCGGCGGTCGACAGGGTGGCTGAGGCCCGTGGGTGAGCGAGGGCCGCTGCATTGCGCCAGGGCTCCATGCAGAGGCCTCCATCATGGACTTCAGGGGTGGGAGGCAGGTGGGGCTCATGATGTTCGCGGTCTCATCGGGCGATCTGGCTTCTTTTTTGCTGAAATACGCGCCATATGATTGCATGGCTGAAGTTCAGTTGTCTGATAAACGATGAAAACACTGCGATCCTACTGGTCTCGCTATGTTTCGGCTGTGTGAACGTGAGTGGCGATGTCTCCCTGCAACGCATGACTGCCGGTCTTTCCACTCACGTGTTCTTGTTCTGCCTGCTTCAATGGTTGTCCCGCTTGAACGCCCACAGCCTTCTTGCGCCGAGCTTCCCTTTCAGGCCGCTCCTCAGCAGCTCCAGCATGTTCCTCGCGGCGTTGACGT
>JAADYH010000335.1:0-24829 GCA_023338125.1 Phytopythium aichiense | reverse complement strand
GACCCGGGCGCCAGCGGTCCAAGTACAGCGTCTTGTCCTGCAGCTCCGCCACCGTCGACGTCCACGTGACAGTCTTGCCCTTGGCGACCTTGACCTGCTTGATCTGCTGGCCACCCGAGTGGATGTTGACCGTCACGTCCTCCGTGTCGGTGCTCTCAAAGTAAATGACGACGTTGCCGTCGCCCGCCTTGGCCCACGTGCCGTAGCTGCCGTTGAACGCGTCGTCGACTGCCGTAAGGCCAAGGGCATCGGCCAACGATCCGTCGTCAATCTCTCCGAGGAACGTCGTCGGGCCGCAGATCGGCTCCAAGAATTCTGCGACTAGAGCGGCAATCCCCGAGGGATCGAACATGGCGATCACACCCAGGACGTAGTCGGTGATGGCGAGTGCGTACTCGGTGGTTGTCAGGGGAGTGCCCGTCGAGGACGAAGATGTCCCAATGATATTGTCGACGATGGTCTCGAGGAACGTCCGAATGCTGTCGCGGGTCGCAAAAGCCTCAGCCAGGTCCGTGTAGTTGCTCACACACTCGTTGGTGACCTCTGGGATCTCCGTGAGGAACACGTCCGAGTTGGAGATGACCTCACGGATCACGTCGACGGCTGCAGTCGCATCGGAGCTCTTGATCTCCTGCACCAAAGCCACGATCTTGTTGATGAGTGTCTCGAGTGCCTGGCCGCACGACGTGTCCGACTCGACAAGCGTCGTCACCGTCGAGACGTCGCTGGTCGTGAGGCTGCTGACCAAGTCACTCAGGCCCAACTCGGACGAGATGAACGCAAGGAAGCTGTCGACGCTCGAGAATGCGTCGGCATTGGTCACGACTGCCGACACGATCGATGCGACGGCGGACACAACCTCAGCGGCTTGCTCGAGTCCAGCGGGCGTCGGAAGGCCCAAGCAAGTCGCCACCGCCACCGGCAGGTCGTAGACGACGAAGTCAGTCTTTCCGAGCAGGAACACGATCTCCTCTTCGGTGCTGTCCGGGTAGTCAACGCTCAGCTCCTCCGCGTAACTCAGCAGTTCGTTGCCGATCGTGTAGACCTGGACGGCACATTGGACGCCGGTCTGCACGGCCTCGCTGGCGGTGCTCAGCTCACCAAAGACGCCCGACGTCGCCGCCCACACCGCGACAGTCGCGACCGCGTTGACCTTGGTCAGGATCTCAAGCGTGCAGTCATCGTTTTGCGGGATGCACTCCATGCCGCATTCGACCGGGTAGTTGATGGGGCATTGGGCCCAGCACGTAGCGATGTTGTCCGAGTTGTAGCCGTACGGACAGTCGCTCGTGAGGTACGTCTTGCGGTAGCAGGCCGAGTCGGACGGGTCGCTGTAGTACACCCAGTTGGGCACGGCCGCCTGGGCAGTCGTGGCAAGCACCGAGAGTCCCAGCGCCGCAGTGAAAGTGGCGGAGAGACTGGCAGTCGCCACCATCTTGACTGAAGCCGCCGCAGGAGCTTGGTTGGTGGCCCGCGACGCGTTTTCGAGAGTGAGAAGGCGATCCGGCCGAGAGCAGAGACCGCTGGCTGCTCATCGATGCATCACACCTTGGAGCAGTGATTAGTCTGTCGAATGTTCCTCCTGGTTGCATCTACCGCGGCGACCATCTCTCTTGCCTCGGACTTCACAGTGGGAGGCCGGCAATGAACAGTGCGATGCCACGGAGATGCGGCGTCTCGCAAGTGTCCAAGTCACTTCGACCACCTGCTCCTCGTCCAGCCATCAGCGCAATCACGGACTCATCACGAATGCTCGAGACGGACCAGCGCCGGTGTTGGAGCCAATACGCATGCACCGACTGTCGCATCCTCATGAGCTCCGAATCTGATAACGCGAGCCACCACGATGGTCGCCCCTGGACTAAACACGCCGCCGTTGCTTGACGCTTGAGGCGTCTCCTCTTGTCCTCTCCTCTCCTGCTCTCTCCACCTCTGCGACCTAAGATTCGCGGCAATGTTTCTTCGTCGCCCCGACTGACGAACAGCGCAACTAACTCTGCTGCGAGACGTGTTGCCTTGCATGTGCCGTCAGAAGGTGACATCAGGCTCGGTGATTCCCATTGCGCTCCGCTACATAGCTACACACCGCTGCCATACACACCACTAGCTAATACACTCGCTGCTCCCTTCACGCCAACCGCACCGGCGTCTGGAGAGCCGTGCTCAAGCCCGCTCATGGTCCGCTCATGGTCACCACCGACGACCGGCCAAGCGATCTCTGGTTGAAGGTCTCAATTCGTCCTATGATTGGTCAAAACAGGTCATACACGTGTATTATTGGCTGAAAATGGCCAAGTGAGCTTTCCAGCCTCGATCCGTCGCGAACAGAATTGGGTTGGGGATCAATCGTATCGCATCGCTCCCCTCGTGGCGCTCGCCGATATGAACACGTCGTACGACGCGTGGGCCAAGTTCGACGTGGAGCAGGAGCTCGAGCGCGTGGACCTGCGCGCGCAGCAGGAGGAGCAGGAGCGGCAGGCGCGCGGCCAGGTGCAGGCCAAGCGCCGCGTCGAGGACTCGATCGCGCAGTCGTCTGAGGACGCAGCCGAGGTGCTGGCCGCGCAGGCCGCGGTCGCCGCGCTCAAGGCCAGGCGCAAGGGTCGCCGTGGGTCCAGGGCAGCCAAAGCGGCTGTAGACGTGTCCTCTACCTCGGAGAAGGCCGCGGGCGGCCCAGAGACGCGAGACAGCGACGAGGATGCCGAAGCGGTGGAGCGCCTCAAGCGGCAGGCAGAGCTGCTGAAGCGCAAGCACGAGCTCCTGCAGCAGATCATGACGTCGAGACGGGATGGTGAGGTCGTGTTGGACGCGGAAAAAGACAACTCCAAGTGTTATGACGCGCTGGAGAAGTTTGAGGCGGCTTTGGAGGCGACGCGAGCGTTGGAGTCGATGCTGCCGGAGCTGTTGCAGGCGCAAGAGCGGATGCAGCACAACAAGGGCGACCTATCACCGAAGAGTGACAAGAAGCAGCACAGCCACGAACATGGGAGCAAGAAGGAGCAACATGATCACGACCACCACCACGACGGTGGCAAGTGTGACCACGGATGCACTCACAACCAGCACACCAGCGAGTCAGCGAAGCAGGCGACACCACTGCCGCAGCCGACAGACTTGAAGGCCGTCATTGAGATGTTCTACAAGGATATTTACCTGGGCATCGGTAATTGCCACTCTGGCGCAAAGCGCTACTCGTTGGCCGCGGAGGCGTTCAAAGAGGTGCTGGTTCGCGACGGATCACATCTTCGGGCGTGGATGCTGCGAGGCAGAGCCTTTGAGACCATGGGTGAGGGGTTCTCTGCGTCAAATGCTTGTGAAGAGCACGAGAACTGATCCCTTTGTCTTCCTTATCGTATGAACCAGGCGCTCCTCTGCTCGCGCTGCTTCATTACAACCGAGTGACGACGCTGGTACGTCGATCTGTTGATGCCCCGCGCAACTCGTTGTTGTGGCCAAACGTTGACTTTGGACGTGGTCTCTACACGCAGGCCCCGAACCACGAAGAGGGTACCAAGGCGCACAAGGAGATCAAGCGCAAGATATTTGACGAAGAATCTGGCGCAGCAGGTGTTGCCTGGTCTGATGGTTCGTTGTTGTGGTCTGCTCACCTACTGACGATTTCGATTTCGTTTATCAGACACCGCGTCAACAGACCAATTGGTCACAGACTCGGAGTCGCTCCAAGAAGTGCTTGGTGCGATCGCGGAGACGTTCCAGCAAGGCAACGTCATCATGGTCGAAGGCTTCTACAACCATGCGGCCCACAAGTTCAAAGCGGTCCTCAGCATGCTCGAAGCGGTCAAGCAGCGCCAAGTGTCCACCACTTCCTGCGTCCCCACTGCAAGTCCCGAGATGGTGCGCCAGGTACATTGACCGATCATCGATCCATGAATGTCATCATGGCAACTATTTGACTGACTCTATCGCTTTTGTGCAGCTTGAGGTAGCTGTGAGGATGAACATCGCGAGCGCAAGTCTGGAGATGCAGCGCGACTATGGGGTAGCGATCTCCCACTGCGAACGAGTGCTCGTGCTTGACCCCGACAATGCTGTCTGCCATTTCCGAATGGGTCAGTTGCTGCGAGCCTCACACAAGTACGACAAGGCGCTGTCGCACCTGGAGCGAGCGCAGCAGCTGTGTGGAAGGGTGGCAAACGCCGCGGCGTTTACGGATGCTATTGCCAAAGAAATGGACAAGACACAGTTCGACCGCGGCCAGTACGACTACGAGTTCATACGAGCGGCAGCGAGCAGTGAGAAGCAGCGGGCGAGCTAGACATGCAACTGAACAACAATTCGCAGCAACAGAGCGCTGGATCAAGCATCGTGCCTTGCTGATGGCATTTCTTCGGCTCAAATAGTTGCAACGAGCTTGTGTGAGTGCATTGCGCTCGTCCGGCGGTCGGGAGATCGACTGCCACTGAGCAACGGGGTGTCGCTGTTGGCGGGAAGCGCGACGGTGTCCAGCTCAATCAAGTCTACCGATAAGTCGATCAAGTCTCGGGTAGTCGCTGGTTGTCGGGATGGTGTGCTCTTGGACTTGCTGTTTACCGCCGGGGTCGATTCCTCGTCGCTGCTGTCGCTTCGGTCGCTTGCGTCGTCCGTCTCTGACTCATACTGCTTCCTCATCTCTCTTGAAGTGGCTGCGAGAGGGAAGGAGACGTGCGTCACGATCCGAGACGCGAGATCGTCGCCATCCCAGCGCGAGTACGACCTCGCGCCGGCGAATCCAAACGGGCGGGTCTCATCTCGATACGAGGCGCCAGTGCTGTTCGTCCTTGCGGGACTGTCTCCATTTGGGCTCGGGTAAGAGACTCTCAGCCCACGCCCTGACAAGCTCTGATGCAGCTTCTCTGCTTGCCGTCGTGCGCGGAACAATTCGCGCTCATCGGACAAGAAGTTGCTGATGTCGGCAGCAAGCTTCCGGACACCAGCACCGACGTCCAGGTTGGTGCTAAACCTGTACTGCTCGAACTCGTCCCGGTTGTAGTCGTCGGCGAGTTCGCGCAGGAAGGAGCTGCGCGGCGGGTCTTGGCAGTCCTTGAGCACCTGGATGGACCCGTTGATTAGCAGGAAGAACAGCAGGTTGAGCGCCTTCTTCATCAGCATCGGGTCGTGCTGGTAGTCGATGAGCACTTCCCAGACGCGGGTCATGATGAACGGGTAGTCCACAACGTTGTTGGTCCTGGAGGCCAGGTCGTTCAGGACGAACGTCGGGATGGCGGCCATTGGCGCGCGCTTGGGAGCGAAGCTGAAGAGGGAATCCTCCGCCAGCAGGTGCTCGTCCAGGATCTCCTCCACGCGTGTGCGCGGCTCGCCGTTGACGGCCGTCTTGACGATCTCGGCCACCTCCTCCAGCGCCGCGCGCAGTCGATCCATGGCGGCCTTGAGGTAAAGCGATGTGTTGGAGACGAGTGATCTCTTGCCAAGGCAAACTGAAGTCTGAATGCACATGTGGATGTCGGCGACGGCAGTTGGCGGCTCGAAATACCACCTCCTGCTGCGTTCTCCAGCCAATCCGACACCTAAAGTTAGCTCGCAACGAGAGCAGTGTTGTTGTTATGGTACCGATATAGACTCGTTTGGTCCATTTTTCTCATTGTGGAAGCGGCTCAACACGTTCAAGTTGGAAGTTCGAACATGCTCGATGAAGCCATCTGCATGAACCTCAAAAGACGCAATAGTATTCAAATACCGTGCGTTACACCTCGTTTCCCGCGCTCGGATTGGCTGAAAAGGCTGCACTTTCCTCCGCGACCATTGCTTGGCGCAGGACAGGCGGTCTCCTGCCGCGGCGCGTGCATAGTCAACTCCAGTATAGAAGCGTCAAGCCATCCTCGGCACCATCATGGCGAGCACCTCAATGCTGCCGGCGGGCTTGGACGCGGCCGCCGTGACGGACGCCGCCTCGGGCCAGGTGGACGTGCACAAGCTGCGCAAGGCGCTGTCCAAGTACGCGCTGCCGAGCGCGGGCGAGCTGGGTCACCTGCGCGCGGCGGACCCGACGACGTCGTACCGCTCGTCCTTCTTCCGGCTGCAGGTGGACGAGTTGCTGGCGGCCGTGCAGAGCTCGCCGGGCGGCACCAAGGCCGCGCAGGGCGTCCAGGCGCTGCTCTTCGAGGTCAAAACGGCGCTCGAGGCGCTGGGCGAGCAGCAGGTCACGCACGCCGCGCTCCGTGCGCGCGGACTGCCCGTGCGTAACCACGTCAAGCGCAAGGAGATCGTGCTGCCGTTCCGCAAGCCGGCGCGCCTGGACGTCGTCGGCAGCTACATCCTCAACAACATGGCCTTCACGCGCAAGGGCAGCGCCGAGTACGCCGCGCTCACGGTCGACGTGGCCGTCGAGATGCCGCGCGAGTGCTTCCTGCCCAAGGACTTTGGCAACTACCGCTACGCCGACAAGCGCAGCCTGTACCTGGGTGTGCTGGCCGCCGAGCTGCAGGCGCGCACCGAGCGGTACGCCAAGGTGACGCTCGCGGGCTTTAACGGCGACGGAGACAAGCCCGTGGCCGTGGTGCACGTCAACAGCGCGCACCTGGCCAAGCACCACGTCAAGTGCGCGCGCTTCTGCATCCGCATCATCCCCGTCGTGACGACCGAGCTGTTCAAGTTGTCCAAGCTCGCACCGTCGCGCAACAATATCCGCCACGAGCCCGACATGACGGAGGAGCAGATGAAGGCGTGCCGCTCGCCGCACTACAACAACGCCATCCTCGAGGACATGATGATGCGGCAGCACACGCGCGAGTTGCACGCGGCGCTCAAGAGCTCGCCCAGCTTTGCCGAGGCCTGTGTGCTGATCAAGGTGTGGGTGCGCCAGCGCGGGTTCCACCGTGCCCCCGACTCGATCAACGGATTCCTGGCGTGCATGCTGCTGCTGTTTCTGCTTCAGACCAAGCGGATCAACGCGCAGACGCCGTCCGACCAAATGTTCAAGGTGTTCGTGCAGTTCATCGCCGTTCACGAGCTTGAGAAGGAGCCGCTGCTGTTCCCGCCCGCGGAGGGGGCCGTCGTGCTCACCTCGGAGGGCATACAGGTGTTCCAGTCGGCGTTCGAGCTCGTGTTCATCGACTCGTCCGGCCGTCTGAACCTGTTCGGTCGCGTGACGCGTAGTGCGTGGCTGGAGCTGCAGCTCGCCGCCAAGGAATCCGCGAGACTGGTGCAGCAAGGGTCAATGGACGACTTCCGCGCGCTTTTCATCAAGAAGAACGAGTTCTGGACGCGGTACGACCAGTACTTCTGGCTCCCAGCTCCCATCCCGGTTGATGACGATGCGCACGCTGATGCGTACACGGAGGAGGAGCGTCGTAGCATCAACGACATGGGTCTCGAGCGCTTTTGGATGCGAAAGCTGCAGTCTGTCGTCGCGCAGGCAGTGACGGACCGCGCGCACCTTGTCCGGCCATATGTTGATGACGCGGGCGAGTGGACGCTTGATGACGATGGAGCTGGATCCCAGTCACACGGCCGCCGTGCACACTGCAAGGTGGCAATTGGACTGCGCGTTAACCCGGACAACGCTGGTCGCATTGTCGACAAGGGTCCTTCGGCAGATGACAAGGACGCCAGCACTGCGTTCCGCCGCTTTTGGCGCGGCAAGTCGGAACTGCGACGCTTCAAGGACGGCGCCATCGTCGAGGCTGTTGTGTGGGACGACATCTCGGCGGAGGACCGTCACTTGGTGCTCGACGCTATCATCAAGTACATTGTGCCCGCGCACTGCCCGCACGTTTCGGCCTCGCGCATCAAGACTTCGAATGCAGCGCTGTACACGGCTCTCGACGTGCACTCGTCTTCCTCAAAAGCTGCACTCGCGTCTGAAGGCACCGTCGTGGGAGGATCCTCGTTCGAATCTACCATGACTTCCGTGTCCAAGCTCTGGGTAGTGTTCAACACCTTCGCCAAGACGCTGCGCGACCTGGATTCGCTTCCGCTCAAGGTCTCCGACGTCCAGCCCGTGCATCCTGGTTTCCGGTACACCAGCCTGTTTCCTGTCGAGCCGCACCCGCTGGCGTTCTCCAAGGGCGAAAAGGTGACGACGGCGCCTGTTCCGTTCGTGAGCACGGTGCTCGAGCCGCTCGAGTTGTTCGTGCGCTTTGAGCGCTCGTCGTCGTGGCCGAACGACAAGGATGCGCTTCGTCACGCCAAGACGGGCTTCTACGTCCACATCGCGCACGAGCTGGAGACGCGGCACGGCATCCGCTGTGACGTGTCGATCGACAGCGTCGACGTGATGCTGAGCGGCTACGTGTTTCGCCTTGTGATCCGGAGTGAGAAGGAGATTGCAGTGGAGACGGGAGCGATCGGTGCGCGCAAGATGGCACTCGTGCACTCCCCCGCGTACGTGACTGCGAAGCGCGAGGCCGACTACATCAGCAAGCACGCGAGCCAAATCCACGCGCTGCACACGAAGAACACTTCGTTCGGCCCGACCGTGCGCCTCGTGCGTCGATGGCTCGCGAGCAAGTTCCTGAGCAACGCCTTGCGAGTCGAGGCGGTCGAGCTGCTTGTCGCCGACGTGTTCGTGGCGTTCGACGCACCCCACTCGATCCTCTCGGGCTTCTTGCGCGTGCTCAAGCGCATCGCGAGCTTCGACTGGCAGCAGATGCCGCTCATCGTCGACCTGAATGGCGGCTTCCAGGACGAAGACCGCCGTCGGGAGGCGTTCAAGCGCTTCGACGCCTCCGCCGCGGCCAGCGCGAGTAGCAGCACGCACCACCCGGCGATGTTCATCGCGGCCGACTACGAGGACGTGGACTGCTTGTCGAGCTGGACGCGTTTCTCTCCGGACCGCGTCGTGGTGCAGCGCATCGTGTCGCTCGCCCAGCGCTCGTACGACGCGATGGTGCACTGGCTGGCCGTCGGCGCCTCCTCGTCCGGCTGGCAGGCGTCGTTCGCGTCGTCGCGTGCCGAGTTCGACGCCATGCTGTCGCTGGCGACCGATCGTTTGCCGTCCAAGAAGCTCCAGCGTGTCGATGGCGAGGACGACCTGTCGGGCGGCAAGAAGAAGAGCAAGAAGCACCACCAGCCGTTCGTTTCGCCCGTGTACAAGAACATGAACCTGGCCAAGGTGCCCGTGCACATTGGCTTGGACCCCGTGCGCGAGCTGGTGGCGGACCTCGAGCGCCGCCTCGGCCACGTCGCCTTCTTCTTCGTCAACGACGTGGACGCGCGCGAGATCATGGTGGCGTGGCGTCCCACGCCCTTCCTGCCCGGTAAGTTCCGCGCCATCACGTCCTCCGGCCTGGCGGTGTTGCCGAGCCAGCCGCCGGCCGAGGAGGACGAGACGCTCTCGTCCGAAGTGGCGGCACGCAGCTACGCCATCCCCAACGTGTTCGAGTTGCTGTCTGAGATGCGGCGCCTGGGCGACGGCATGGTGAGTGGCATCTCGCTCCAGCCGTTCGAGAGCGACCAGTAGCTTGCTGCCCGAGGGCAAGATAGAGACTGTGCGTGTTAGATTATCGTGAATGAAGCCACCGATGCATCGACGCTGGAGCAAGCTTGTTGTGTTCGAGTGTCTGCAACATCTCAATCATCATCACATCGTTCATGGAGAAAGAAAAAAAAAGAGGCCACGTTGTTTTTAATGAGCGAGTGCGAGCCGGGGGACCTGACGACGGAAGTGGCGTTGGTCCTGGCCTCGGCTCGCACCGCCGGAACTAAACGATAGATGCACGACGTTCCGTCCGCCGCCTTGGCGTCCCTGTCGTGACGGAAAGGAGGCGGCGTCCAGGATACGCGACGAGCGAGCGAGCGAGCGCACATCCAACGGGGCGGGGGGGAGGGGGCTGCTATTTAGTCGGTGGCGTTGTCGACGATCTTGGAGGCGACGACCTTGCTCACGTCCTTGCTCACGTCCTTGACGACGCCGCTAATGTCCGAGAGGACGGCGCCGCCGCTGTTGACGGCCTCCTTCATGGCGCGGTCGATGCGCGACTCCTGGCTCTTAAGGAAGGGCGCGAGGAAGTGGTTGTAGAGGAACGAGGCCCCCTGGGTCGAGGGCATGAAGAGCCACAGCAGGAAGCCGAGCTTGAAGGCGTAGTAGAAGGGGATCCAGTACAGCAGGAAGTCCGAGAAGACCTCCACGATGTTGAAGCACGCGTACACGACCCAGTACGTGAGCCACTGCACGTCGTCCTTCTTGTTGTCCGACTCGACCGCCTTGAACGACGCGTAGGCCGGGTAGGCAAAGCCCACGAGGTTGCAAATGAGCCCCGCGCCAAAGCCCACGAGCAGCAGCAGCAGCAGCACGGCCGAGCCGGCTGCCACCAGGTACAGCTTCTCCACGCCCGTGGCCTCCTGCGCCTTCTGCAGCACCGGGAACTTGTCCAGGTCCTTCGCCCACTTGTCCATGTACACCTGCACCTTGTCCATGTTGGCTGGCGGCTTCTTCTTCCGGAGGAAACTGGAGACCGACTGGAGCTTGGGCTTCTGCCGGGCGAGCGCTTTTTGAGAGTGACTTGGCTCGCGGTCGGTCGGTCGCTCCCCACGGTTGGCTGGGTTGTTCTTTGGTTCTTTTTCGCCTTCCCCCCTTGAACCGGGAGTTATCCCCAGTCAAGGTGAGTGCGTTTCACCTGGTGGTTCCACTGCTGCGGGATTTTGAGATTTGTAGCTTTTGCCTTGTGGGGGAGCTTATGGAGTAGTATTCGCGAGCCTGCGGGGAGGGATTGCGGAGCTATATCGAGGAGGGAGGGGGACGGATTGATAGAGGTTTTCAGGGCGGCGCGATCCCGCGGATGATGGCTGCAGGATACCCGCCGCAACACATGGTGTGCTCCCCCCCTTCGTGCGCGTGGGTGGGTGCGCACACCTACTTTGGAAGGCGTCGCGACCTGCTGGGTCTTGTCAATTCGCATGAGACGGAGCTCGCGAGGCGCCCACAGGTGCTGCGCCTTGGTGGCGCGCCGACGCGAGTGAAGATGCCGCCGAAATGGATCGCCGCCGCGCCAGCGTCACGCGCCAAAGAAACCGCAGCGCTTCCCCGACGAACGTGCACCTCAGGTCTCACAAGAATATCAAGTACCAGAGGTTTCTGCATGATCTTGTTCTCGCCCTGTTCTTCCCGCGTGCCCAACCCCTGCCCTGAGGTGATAATGCGTATCCTTCCGGCCGGCCGAGAACCTTCCCAACGTCTCTGGCTGTGGCTGTGGCTGCGGCTGGGAGTGGCCGACCGCCAATGGCATCGCCCGCGCCGTCGATGGAGACGCGAATGCCACCTCCTGGAGTGCGTGGCGCCTCCGACTGACTCATGGGTACGAAGCAGGCGCGGAGGACGCGGCGGCGCCAGTGGAGCGGCCAGAAGAGCTGAGTTGCGTGACCCGGCACTGCACCTGCGCGCGGATCGGGCCGGTGGCGCTCCGACTCGGAGGCTGAGCGGTTGGCTCAAGCTGCGCGTGTGTGGCTGGAGCCGGAGCCGGCACCACTGCAATGGCGAGCCACGTGTGTGTGTGTTGTGCTGCACTTGCTGAGATATATGTGAGGTGGTCTGTGTTGGGATCACCGCGACGCGCTCTGGTGCGTGGCGCGCGCTCCGCGCCGCACGCAGGACACGACGCATTCACCGCAGCAACAGGGAGCCCGAGCGAGGAATGAGGAATCGACCACAGAGTGGATGTCGCCTGTATTATCATCGCGGTGGCGCGCTAAAAGTCCGAGCAGCGGCCCTTGCGCTCCCAGTCGCCGTAGCGCGTGGGCTCCTTGAACTTGCCGCCGCGCGTGGGCCCGCCCCACTCCTTGCCCGCGGGCCCAAGCACGACCATCTCCTCCAAGTCCTCGTCGTCCTCGTCATCCTCGTTGTGGTCGTGGTCGTGGTGCGCGATCGGGACGCTGGGCGGTGTGCCAGGCCCGGTCTGCAGGGCCACCAGCTCCTCCTCGTTATCCGCGTGGCCGTGGCCGTGCATGCGCAGCGCAGAGCTCGACACCGCGCGCTGAGGCACCAGCACCGACGAGAGGTTCTTCTGAGCACCCGCCGCCTTCATTGGCAGTCCGCGCGTCGCCACCGCGCGCGCCAGCGCCGCCCGCGCCATCCGCCCGATCTGCGCCATCGTGGAGTGCCTCCTCGCTTCCGTTGTCTCAATGTCAATGAGCCGGCATCAAGATATTGAATACCCTTCTACGTTATATATTATAGAAAGGTGATTTAAGGCTGTTTTCTATGGATCGGGGTCTGTCGAAATCGATACACTCCGACAAGCTCGCATGAACCTCTCGACTCATCGAGGTTTTTCGACCCAAACCTTGGGGGGTTTCATTGAAAACCTAGCGAGTGCCTACTTGTGGGCCACACCAAATAGGCTGGAGGCACTCCTGTTTGTTTTCCGAGCCTGAGCAATCCTTCAAAAACGAGCTCCTAGAAAGGAATGATTGTCACCAGTGAGGTTTGCGGTGTGGTTCACACCAACAACATGAAGTGGGCCACCTTAATGTGGGGACAAGCATCGACCATCACTCTCGCGTCAGTTGGTTGAAGCCGAAGCGAAGCGGTGCGAGCTCACTTTCCCATCCAAGAGGATTCGAGAAAGGGCGAGCACGAGAACAGCACGAGAACATGGAGGTGGCGGTCGGGCGCGGCGCCGTGGACGCGCTGCGCGAGTTCGCGGGTGCTTGCTGCGTCCCCCGCGCGGATGAAGCGACTCTTGGCGGTGGTGACCGGTCGCCCGTGCTCGTGCTGGCGATGGCGCCGCCGTCGTCACTGGACGAGTGCGCGCACGAAGATGCGCTGGACTTTGTGTTCGCGGACGAGATGAAGGTAGCGCGGCAGCTCCAGGCCCAGGCGGCCGTCGGCAAGGCGCTCGCGGACGACGTGTACTGCGCGCGGAGCTGTGCACGTGCCATCCCGGCGGTGCCAGATGCGGACGACCCGGCAGCGACCAGGGATTACTACCGGGGCGTGTACGAAGGTAAGTGGCTCGTCCGATCTGGTGGTATCGTCGCCAACTTGTACTGAGCTCTGGGAGGCGGTGGCGGCGTAGTGCTGTACCCGCAGGTGGTCAAGATCAAGCGGCTGAGCGACTACTGCTCCAAGACCGTGCTGCTGCTCAGCGACGCCATCCAGCGACTCACCGTACACGAGAACGCAGCACGAACCATCCCGGACGCGTTGGTAGACGCACTTCTCGACGTGCTGGACGTAATGCTACAGCTGAGCCACCTCCACAACGCCAAGACCAGTCTGCGCAACGATTTCTCCGTCTTCAAACGGTGCGTGCTTGCCGTCCAATCTCTCTCATTCACAAATGGGATGATATCCACTGTGCGTGCGCGGCTCATCTTTCATCTGGAAACCATTACTGCGCAGAATCTACCTGAACGTTAAGGATCGCGACGAAGACGCGGAGCGCATGGAGCGTGACATGGTGCGGCTACAGGAGTTTGTCGGCAGCTCGAGCCAGCCCCGAGGCTCGATCTGGGCTGCTCTCCAACACAACCTGGCAAACGTCAAGCGGTAGGGATCTTTCGAAGCAGAGATTGACGCGGAGGCTACCCAACTGACATGGACTCGACCGTGGTACTATTTCCACAACAGGTTCGACCAGGTCGCATTTCTGCTGCTCAAACGATGCGTGCACTTGCTGGAGAGCAACGAGCGTGAGTCCCCTGCAGCTCGATTCAAGCATCTACGGCTGGCTTCGCACTTGAAATCAGTACTGGAGGACCTCGACAAGACTTCCAAGGGAAAAACGGCGGGCATCGATCGAAAACTCGTCGAATCGGTAGGTTCCACAATGAGGTTGTGTCGATGACCGTGCTCATCGGACTCACAAATGAGCTGCCTTCCTTCGTCGGATATCGATGTATCACAGGCGTCGAAAATTGCCTTGCGGTTTCCAATCGTGCCAATTTTCGCGGAGTTGAGCACAAAGCCACCAACATTTGCGACGTCGGCCCCGCGGAACAACAAGACATGCGATCAAATCAGTGCTTCGATGAGCAAAGCATACGATATTGTCACCGTGTCCAACGACGTCAAGGCTTCTTGCGAGGAGTACCTGTCGAGGCTCTTCTTTTTGATGAACCTGGTACGTATTTCTCCGTGGCTGTGGATGTGCACCGCCTTTCGCTTACCGTGCACGAACGTGCGCTTATGAACTCCAGTCCAGCCAGTCGAAGACTGCGCAAGTGAATGATTCCCTGTATGCGGCACTGGTTGACGGTGTCGAGCGCATGAGCGAATGGAAGACCAGTTTTCTGCTGTTCCATGCCTACAAGCAGCAGGTGCGATCGGTAATGCGATGCTACATGACATGTAGCTCATTGAGTTCTCAAAACGGTCCGTGTGTACAGGCAGTGGAAACCTTCGGTGATCTTCAACCCATGCATGGCAGCGAAGAAGAGAGCCCACTCGACCGCTATGAACGAGCCATCCAGCAGAGTTACTCCAGTGACGAGTGGCAGGGAATGATCTCCATCATTCACTGCGTCAAATCGGTGGTGCAAGTTATGCGGCAATTCTTTGTCCAGCTCGTGGGCTGTGCTCGGCGTCACGCGTATTCACGGATCCAAGGGTTCGTCCAGTGCGTCCTCCTTCCAATCCTCCATCGAGCAGACAAGCGTAACCTTGCGTGCACCAAGCTGCTGCATGATCTTCGCCTGTGTGTACGTGACTTTTGCGGAAGCGGTTTGATGATGCACATTTGGCGGGTTTCAAGTCAACATACTGACCGCCGGTTCTGATCTTGAACGGGATAAGTGTGGAGACTGGCAGAACAGTGCGCTGCTTGCGGACGACTTCAAGAAGCGCCGCAAGGAGCGGAAGCTGCCTCAAGTGCTAGACAAAACGGTGGGCATTTCGCAGTCTCAACTGCAGCTGATCCGGACAATAGTCGACGCAGTTTACAGCAAACGGTCGATGGCGGAACTGAACACCAAGCAGTCGGCGGCGTCCTCATTGTTTTCCTTCAAGCGCGATCTTGACGGGTATAGTCATTTGTTTCCCCATCTGGCGGTGTCGTGGTCTGATCAACTGAATCGTGTACGCTTTGGATGTGTTGCTGGGTTGATCAGTGCAGACGCCGAGTTGCTTTGCGCCTTCTATCGCGACAGCGCCGTGTTTTCGAGAGTGCTGGCGCTCGAAGATACGCTGGCAGAGCTGCAAGACTTCTCGAGACTGTGGTTCCGGGAGCTTCAACTCGAGCTCACTCAAGTTGTCCAATTTCCCTCGACAGTCTCACTGCCGTGGCTATTGATGGAGCAAGCACTTCTTCAAGCCGCAGAGCTCGGAGTCGAGCCGATGCTCTCACTATTGGACGTGTACAACGACGCTGCGCACAGGTCGCTCTTCCTGTTCAAGAAGCGGTTCCTATATGACGAAGCTGTCATGGAAGGTAGCATGTCCTACGATTTCGTTGTCCACCACGTGGCAGAGCAGGTATATGTTCATGAGAAGTCCGCTGCAGCGCACCAAGTTGACCCAAGGCAGTTTTCTCGACGCTCATCGGCCGACATGGAGCCAGGGTTTGACCGGTCGTCGCTTGCTCAAAGACTCGTGAACGTCTTCGGGGTGGAGCAGCGATTTTCGACCCATGTGGCTGCTCTCATCAACGTCAAAGTGCGAAAAGATCTGGTGGCTTGGGCGAAGAAGCTTGAGCGAAGCGATATCACAAGTATCGTCGCCATGGAGCGCCAGCTGAGGATTTATCGGGAAGCGCACTGCCGTCTCTCCTATCTTGAGCTGGTCCGATTCGAGGACGTACTGGAGGAAGTACTGCGGCTTCATCCACAAGAAGATCTGCCAATGCAGACGGATGATACATCTTCTCGAGTTCAGCGATTTACAGCACGTGTCTTGCTGTCAAGCTTGCACCAGCGGTTCTCGGTGGACTTCCAGAGTGAACAATTTGTTCATAGCCTGGAGCACCCCGCACTGACGCTAGAGTCCGAATACGAAGATGATGCTGAGCGATGCGAGCCGCCACAAGACAATGAAGAGCGGGTACTAGGCTCCCGTCGCGTCGGAGATTCCAGGAATGGTGATACAGGGTGCGGAAATCACCAAGTCGCATCCTTTGGGTAAGTTGAAGTGGTCGTCGGCACTTTGGCGTGCTCCTCATTTGATGATTTTCACCGGTGGTGTTGATTCCTGTGGTGCGTGTCATGGATGATCCGAAGGGTCCATCATGTCAAGGCGATCTCAATGATGCTTCGACCGAGTCAAGTGCTGCAGGTGGCCGACAATTGCGTCGAGTTTGTCATCGCCAAGGTATGGTTTCCATCCCGTGTCCTGATTTACACGCTGCTATCCAGCGCCAACCCAATACTCTTCTCGTGATGGGGTTGTTGTTTGTCGCTCGTAGATTGAAGACGTGCTGAGCCTGTGCATTCCTGCACTGGGCTCGGCCATTCCTCCTTATCGTCTTCCACGCTTCATGTACCGCGCAGAAGGTGAGCGCCTTGCTCATCTGATACTTGTGCGTGTGGGCCTAACCGTTCACTGTGGCTGTACAGGATGCTTCGGATACTTTGAGGGCAAATTCAAACATTTGCTGGACTCGGATGAACTGGAAGCGCAAGTGTTTCACTGCTTTCGAGAAATCGGGAACGCGCTCATGTTCCTACTCCTGCTCGACGAGGTGAGTCGAGCACAATCCTGCAATGTCCAAGCGAGTGGCACTAACGTGAGCTCTCTCTCTCTCTCTCGACAGCAGGCGTGGACGAAGTCAGACACTGCAACTGCGATGACAGCTCGCGGCACAACAGCAGGGATATTCCTCCGTGCGCTCGTGCGAGTTCGTGACGCTCTCACTGAGAGCGGAATCGCCGACGAGTGGCACGCTCCGAGCGACGCATGCCCGGAATTCCTGTCCAATTCGGCTGCCTTTTATCATGTCTGGTGCGCCATCGAGTTCATTAGCTGCTGTCGCCCTCAAGTGGCCATCACGCCGGACACAACGGCGAACCGCAATCTGTTTGGGGATGGACTTCAGATCGCTGGCTGCGTGCTGATCCACCTGCTCGAGCAGCGACCGCTGTACGAGCTGTGGAATGTCTCGCAGCACGTGCTCGACGCGAGTAAATGCGACCAAGCACGATCGTTCGGCAGCAGCAACGACGCAGTGCCAGTATCACCCAGGCCGGCAGCATCGACGCCATCGGCGATCATGGCATCGCATAAGCGCTGGATGAAGTCGAAGGCGTCTGCGCGCTCAATGAAAGACTCAAGCGCGTCGTCGACCGTTGGGACGCTCGACCAGGAGATGAAAGAAAAGGCACGCGCATTCCTCGCCTCCGCTCAGGGGATGCGCAGTACGAGCACCCGCATCTTCCACGTGCTGGAGCGCATCTGGCCGACGGGATGCGGCCACGATCCAGACCACAAGACAAGCAGCACGACCTTGCCGTTCACTCCGCCAGCGTTCGTTCCACCGACAAGCGACGCGCTGCCATGAATCCAATGAACGTGTCACTCGTGTTGCGCCTCCCGCGTCAACGTCTAACCCGACTGCTTCCCCGCAGGACTTCCTCCTTCTGGAGTCGTCGGTATTCTAATACGCATACCCCGCTCGTGCCTCGCCGCATCAATTAATCGCATCGCTCCCCGCTACACGACGCAATACAATACCACCGCAGCGACGGCCACAAGGCCGCACACAGCGCACAGCGCCGTCGCCAGGCTGTCGACCGCCCCCTTGTCCGTCATGCCTAGCGCGCTGGCGGCCGCCGACGCGCCGGAAGCCACCGACGCCGCGCCGTCGCCACCCACGGGCGAGAGCTGCCGCAGCAGCGCCTGCTCGCGCTCGCGGGCCTCGTGCAGCTCGACGAGGTCCGGGAAGAGCTTGCGGAAGACGGGGTTGGCGCAGTTGGTGGCCAGCGACGCCGCCGCGTACTTGCGCTTCTGCGCGTCCGTCGTCGTGATACTGCCGAGCGTCGCCTGGTTCTCCAGCTGCATGCAGCGAGCAACGTGATCGTCAGTTCATGTCATGATGACAGGCAGGGAAGGAAGGCCTTGAGCGTGCAGACAGAC
Organism: Phytopythium aichiense; assembly: GCA_023338125.1. Classification (NCBI taxonomy): domain Eukaryota; phylum Oomycota; class Peronosporomycetes; order Pythiales; family Pythiaceae; genus Phytopythium; species Phytopythium aichiense. The sequence goes on along the minus strand of JAADYH010000335.1, from coordinate 6,873 downwards.
ACTCACCATGAACGAGTAGAGACCCGTGAGGATGGAGCTGACGGACCACATGGGGTTCCACGTCTCCGGGTGGAAGTCCGACATGGACAGGCACAGCCGCGTGTTGGTCTTGAAGCGGCCGTTGGGCGTCGCCATAAGCACCGACGGCGGCTTCATCGGGTACTCGGGCGGGAAGCGCAGCCGCCCGTGGTAGAAGCCGCCCTCGTACGGCGTGCCCTCGGTGCCTGTGAGCACGTAGTGCCACTCGAGGATGTTCGAGTCCAGCGGCACGGCCTGAATGTTCTCCACGGGCTTGCGCTGCAGCGCCAGGTACTCCTTGCGCAGCCGCTTGGTCGCCATCGCCGACGCCATGGTCGCTTGGCTTGGGCTTGGGGTGCTTGGACGCTTTGCTTGGATCTGGTCGGAAGCGCTCGCGTTGTATAGTGAGCGCAAGAGAAAAAGGGATCACCCAGCAGTCAGCAGGCGGACGACAGGATTCGCTTCCTGGTGTGGCGCACATGAATCAAGAGTATACTTTGCGCAAGATAGAGAGACATGTTGACATGAAATGCCTGGAAGAACTGTCGAGCGGCGGAGGGCGACGACAACGACGACTCGCTACTCCGACGCAGCGGCCGACACGGCGGCGGCGCGCTCTTCGTGCAGCGCCACCAGGTCCGGGAAAAGCGTGCGGAACGTCTTGTCGGCGCAGTTGGCGGCGAGCGAGGCGGCCGCGAACGCGCGCTTCTGTTGGACCAAAAGGATCATCAAGCCACCACGTCGAAGTGAGACCTCGAGCAGACCAATGGTGACCTCGAGCGGCGACACGAACCTCTTCGTCCGTCGTGTCGATGCTGCCGGTCGTGATCTGGTCCTCAAGCTGGAAGATTCGTCCAATGCAACCGTTAGATGTCGACACACGGGCAACGGAGACCGAGTGCCGCACCATGAAGGAGTAGAGCCCCGTGAGGATGGAGCCGACGGCCCAGAGCGGGTTCCACGTCTCCGGGTGGAAGTCCGACATGGACAGGCAGATGCGGCGGTTCACCTCGAAGCGGCCGTTGGGCGTGAGCATGAGCACCGACGGCGGCTTCATCGGGTACTCGGGCGGGAACTTGAGCTTGCCGTGGTAGAAGCCGCCCTCGTACGGCGTGCCCTCGGTGCCCGTGAGCACGTAGTGCCACTCGAGGATGTTCTTCTCCAACGGCGCCGCGCAGATGTTCTCCACGGGCTTCTTTTGCAGCGCCAGGTACTCCTTGCGCAGCCGCTTGGTCGCCATCGCCGACGCCATGGTCGTCTCCTTCTCCTTCCTCGAGTGGCCGGCCCGCTAATGTATTTCCTGATCGCCGGCGCTCTTCATGTGCACCACCTGATCGCGTTGGCGCCAAACCGTCGCGTGTTGCCGCCAAAACCCAATTCCCCCATCTGATTGGCTATAATCCTCTCATTCATCCATTTCATTGGCTGAAAAGTGGAAAAACCTCACGCGTGAGGTTGGACTCGCCATGGTTTTGGCGCGTTTTTCCGGTTGTGGCGCGAGTCCGAGTCGAGTGGCTCAGTTCCGCAACCGAAAGCTCGGCGATCGCCCTCGCTCCACGCGCGCAGACGCCATGAGCTCGGGGCGCGCAGGCAGCGCGGCGCGGCGCGGCAACAGCAGCCGCAAGAGCGCGCTGGAGGAGATCCGGCGGCTGCGCGAGGGCGGGCTGCAGCCGGCCACGGTGGACGAGACCAGCTCGCGCATCGCGCAGTACAAGCCGCAGGAGGACAGCATCTACAAGACGGTGAGCGAGCGCGAGTACGAGGACCTGGTGCGGCAGCGGCGCTCCGGCTTGCCCTTCGTCGAGAACGACGACGGAGAGATGGGCTACTACGACGACGGCGAGGAGCAGTTCTTCGAGTCGGACCCGGAGCCCGACGAGCGCGACGACGGCGCCGACGACGACGCCCGTGGCGGCAAGAAGCGCAGCGCAGGCGCGCTCTCAAGCGCCTACATTCGCCGAGCCAAGAAGCTGCAGCGCGCCAAGCTGGGCGGCGGCGGCGACCAGAAGATCACCAACATGTTCTTCTCGGCCTCGGCGGGGCAGAAGGGGAAGGCGGCCGCCCCCGGCGCGGCGGGTGGCGCGCGGCGGACAGCCAAGGCCAAGCAGGACATCGACCTGGACAGCATGCTGGACGACCTGACGAGCAACCCGACCGAGTCGCGGCAGGCGTACGCCCGCCCAATCTCGTACTCGTCCGGTTCGTCCACCCTGTCGGGCAGCACGGCGTTCCCGTCGACGGGTGTGTCTTCGGCACGCTCGAGCTCGTTCTTTGACGAAGACAAGGACGCCGTGAATGGCGACGCCCTTGACGACGAAGACGACAACTCGTTCGAGATGGGAGGCGACGAGGACGTGAATGATACGACGAACGCTGACGTCTCCATGGAGGAGGACGGCGACGACGAAGGCGCTGCCAAGGGTGGGGAGGCGGAGCAGTCGACTCCAGTGAAGAAAGAGGAGGAGTCACCCGCCAAACCCGCGCTCAGCAAGCGTGACCTGCTGCTGCAGCGCGCACGGAAGGCGCAGCTGCAGACGACGCAGCCAACGGCGCGCGTGCTCGCTGGGGCGATGGAGGACACCAAGGACGACGTCAAGAGCGAGTCTCACGGCGCACTGGCGAGCGATGTGCCATCCAACGAGGTGGCAGAGTGGTGGCAAGTCGGTGGCGCCATGACGGACGCCAAGGACGCCGAGGTCGAGGAGGAGGAGCCGGAGATGGCGCCAGCCAGCACGGACTCTGTCCAAATGTTCTGGATGGACGCCGTCGAGGTGCGCGACCGGCCGGGGAAGATCTATCTGATCGGCAAGATGAAGGTGCCGTCCGCTACTCCTGGCAGCGGTGTGCAGTACAAGAGCTGCTGCGTCGTAGTCAACAACCTGCAGCGGTACATGTACCTCGTGCCCAAGCAGCCGCTCAAGGAGCTGGGCAAGGAGCAGCAGCAGCAGGCGTGGATGGACATGCACGAGGAGATCCACAACGTGCTCGTGCCGTCGTGCATCACGAGCGTGCGCGACCAGGAAGCCTTCCGCACCAAGCTGGTGGAACGCGACTACGCGTTCGAGGTGGCCGACATGCCTCGCGGCAAGAACCTGTACCTCAAGGTCAAGTACGCGGCCAAGTACCCGGCGCCGCCCTCGGACATTTGCTCGCGCGGCGGCAAGACGTACAGCCGCGTGTGCGGCGCGTTCACTCGGCCGCTCGAGAACTTCCTCATCAAGCGCAAGCTGCTCGGGCCGGGCTGGATCGAGGTCAAGAACGTGAGCAAGGTGACGACCAACGTGAGCTTCTGCCACGCCGAGTTCGAGACGCTCGACCCGAAGAACGTGAGCTCGATCCGGGGTGAGGGGCTGACGCCGCCGCCGCTCACGGTCATGAGTCTCAGCGTCAAGAGCTTCTGCAACCCGCACACGAACAAGCACGAGGTGGTCGCGCTCTCGGCGCTGGTCGAGACGGGCGTGAGCTCGGATGGCGCCGGCCGCAAGAAGGCGGCGCACCGCATCTCGCACTTCACGTCGGTGCGGCCGCTGGACGCGAACCGCGGGTTCCCCGAGGCGTACGCGCGGTCGGCGCTTCAGGACGAGCGGTTCGCGGTGAAGCCTGCCGACGCGGCCAAGGGCGTCGGCGAGAAGCTGAACATCGCGCTGAACGAGCGCATGATGCTCACGTACTTCCTCGCGCGCGTGCAGCAGGAAGACCCGGACGTGATCGTCGGGCACAACCTGCACAAGTACGCGCTGGACCTGCTGATCTCGCGCGTGGAGCACCACAAGCTGGGCGGGCTCTGGTCCAAGCTCACGCGGCTGCGGCGCGGCAACCTCAAGCCCATGAACATTGGCGAGGGCTGGAACGAGTACCGCATGGACGACGTGGTCAACGGGCGGCTGTTCTGTGATACATACGTGTCGTCCAAGGAGCTGCTGCCGTCGCAGAACAACTACTCGCTGTCGTTCCTGGTCGAGACGCAGCTGGGGCGGCACCGCCTGGAGGTGGAGATGACGGACATCCCGCAGATCCTGGACGGCGGCGCCGGCAACTTCGTCAAGTTCCTGCGGCACACGCTGGACGACGCCATGTTCGTGCTGCACCTGATGCACAAGCTCGAGGTGCTGCCGCTGTCCAAGCAGCTGGCCAACCTGTGCGGCTACCTGTGGACGCGCACGCTCGAGGCCAACAAGCGCGCCGAGCGGATTGAGTACCTGTTGCTGCACGAGTTCAGCCGCTCGAAGCACAAGTTCATCGTGCCGGAGAAGTTCCGGACCAAGACAGAGGCGGACAAGGCCGGCGGCAAGCGCCGGGAGGCCGCGTACGCCGGCGGCATGGTTTTCGCCCCCAAGAAGGGGCTGTACGACAACTTTGTCGTGCTGCTCGACTTCAACAGCCTGTACCCGTCGATCATCCGCGAGTACAACATTTGCTTCACGACGGTGGAGCGGCAGCTGATGGAGGACGACGGCACCATGGTCAGCGGGAAGAAGCACAGCAAGAAGACGAAGAAGAAGGCGGTGCCGCAGCCACAGAACGACGAGGTGGTGGACGACGAGGACGTGGAGCCCGACCTGGACGACGGCGAGGCGGTCGGCGCCGAGTCGGACATCCCGCCGCTGCCTAGCAGCGCGTGCGAGGAAGGCGTGCTGCCGGGCGTCATCAAGCGGCTGCTCGAGTCGCGCAAGCAGGTCAAGAGCGCGCTCAAGGCGGCGCAGCAGGCGGGCGACGCCGAGGGTGCCAACCGGCTGGACATTCGGCAGAAGGCCATCAAGCTGACGGCCAACTCCATGTACGGCTGCCTGGGCTTCCGCTTCTCTCGCTTCTACGCCAAGCCGATCGCGGCGCTCATCACGTCGACGGGCCGGCAGACGCTGCAGCGCGCCAAGGAGGTGGCGGAGCAGGAGTGCGGCTACGACGTCATCTACGGCGACACGGACTCGATCATGGTGGACTCTCGCACGGACGCGCTGGCGGACGCCAAGCGCATCGGCCGCGAGGTGCAGGCGCAATGCAACAAGCACTTCAAGCTGCTGGAGCTCGAGGTGGACTACATCTTCAAGACGATCCTGCTGCTCAACAAGAAGAAGTACGCAGCGCTGGTGCTCAAGGAGCGTCCCGGCGCGAGCGAGCCCGTGTTCGAGAAGGAGGTCAAGGGCCTGGACCTGGTGCGGCGCGACTGGTGCGTCATCTCCAAGGCCGTCGGCCACGACGTGCTGGACCTCATCCTGTCGGGCCGCGCGCGCGACGAGGTGGTCGAGAGCATCCACGAGCACCTGCAGCAGGTGGCGGCGCGCATTCGGTCTGGGGACGAGCCGATCGAGCAGTTCGTCATCACCAAGAGCCTCAACAAGCAGCCCGAGGCGTACCCGGACCGCGCCAAGCAGCACCACGTGCAGGTGGCGCTGGCGCTGCGGGCTCAAGGGCGACCCATCGGCGCCGGCTCGCACATCCCGTACGTCATGTGCGTCGAGGAGGAGCCGGGCTCGGGGCGGCGCGCGTACCACCCGGACGAGGTGCGGCGCGCGGCCGGCAAGCTGTCGATCGACGTCGAGTGGTACCTGGAGGCGCAGATCCACCCGCCGGTGAACCGCCTGTGCGCGCACATCGAGGGCACGTCGTCTCCGCAGCTGGCGCACTGCCTCGGGCTCGACACGTCCAAGTTCTCGCACGCGGCGACGCATTTGGAGGACCAGGACGGCGCGGACGCGATCCCGAGCGTGCTGCAGAGCGACGCCGAGCGCTTCAAGGCCTGCGCGCCGCTGGAGCTCGCGTGCCGCCGCTGCAAGAGCTTGAGCGCCTTCCCGGGCGTCTACCGCGTCCCGGACACGGCCAACTCGCCTCCTGTGAGCGGCCTCCGGTGCCCCGCGGCGGACTGCGGCGCTGATCTGTGGGGCTATGACCAGGAAGGCGTGAACGGGAACGTGGGCGACGACCTGGTGAGCGTGCTGTCCAACCGGCTGCACCTGGCGACGCGCGCGAGCACGGCCAAGTACTACGAGGGCTGGGCCGTGTGCTCGGACGTGACGTGCAAGACGCGGACGCAGAAGCAGTCGCTGCGCGGCAACGGCAACATCTGCGCGGCGCCCGGCTGCCGCGCCGTCGTGCGCATGGAGTTCCCGGACGCCGCGCTGTACACGCAGCTGCGCTTCTTCGAGAGCCTCTTCGACGTGTCGCGCGCGCGGACCAAGCTGACGGAGCAGCAGGCTCGTGGCGGCGCGGCAAGTGACGCGAAGGCCGGGCTGCCAATGCTGCCGGAGACGCATGACCAGGTGTTCAAGAAGCTGCACGAGCAGGCGAAGCGCGCGGTGAAGCTGGACGCGTACAACTGGGTCAAGCCGTCGGTGTGGCAGACGCTCTTTACGGACGCTAACAGCTAATGAACGCGCCCATGAGGGCGACACTGTGCATGATCATGCGGTTGGTAGTGATCACGTGAAGGTGATGGAATGGGCTATCCACTGCCTGCGGAAGATACCGCAGACAACAGGCTGCATGGCCTGAAGGCCACCTCCACCCGAAGGAAGAGGCACCTGTGAACACTTGGGTATACAGACAGACTCCAGCTCTGGAAAGCGCATGCGGTCACGGCCAGCCGCGGCGCTCGCAGTCGAGAAGCAGCACCAGCATGTCTTCGAAGCGCACTTGCGTCCAGGCACTCGCAGGCGATAAGCATCAATATCTGGAAAACGCAGGCGGTCGGGGGTGTCCTCGAAACTCACACTCGACGAGCAGCATCAGCATGTTCAGCGAAGCGTTCGCGTCTCGGTTCACAGTCGTACCATGACAGCCATTGGATCGACAATGGAGTACACTGTGGACTTTGACGGTTCGCTCGACGCCGTCCTTGCACTTGCGCTTGCTGTACTG
>JAADYH010000334.1:0-24831 GCA_023338125.1 Phytopythium aichiense | reverse complement strand
GCGTACCAGCAGCCACCTTCAACGACGATCTGCACTTCGCTCGTGATCACAGCGTCGCCGTCGTAGCGGATCGGGATGTCCCGGAGACCCGGGATGGAAAGCAGTGGCTTACCACCCTCAGCGTCGGTGATCTGTGCACCCTTTGCGTCCACCGAGAACATGGTGAGCGGGTTGCCCTTCTTGCTCTTGCACCGGATGTGGAACCTCGCGATGTTGCCGTTCGCCTTGTTGCTGAACGCGCTCTTGACGTTGGCTGCAAACTTGCGCATCGTGTTGCCCCGGATGCTGCTTGACGTCTCGTACGCCCGGGACAGGACCTGCGCTCGAGTACAATGCAAGTCTTCGCGCCGACCAAGATCACCTATACGCTATCAACTTTGTGCATGTGTGTGTATTGGGCTTGGTGTCGTCTCTGGCTGCTCACTCATGTATGGATGGACATGCAGCACGCTACGGCCAGGGCTCTACCTGACGCATATTGGCGACGACCATATCGTCGACATTCCCTGCGAGGATGTCATTCGCAGGTCGGAGCAATCCCCAATGACTCTGCTGTACACGAACGCCATTCTCAACTGGTCCGTTGTTGCTTGGTTACAGCACCCAGAACGCACCACGGCCAGTGACGCTGCGATTTGTCGACGTCGAAGCTGGCGTGGTGACTCCGCACGAGTTGCGCGACTCGCTTCACGTGGACGCATCGTCTCCGCCTTCTTCTCCTCGCACAACCAGAGCTGCCAGTGGCGCGCCTGGTTCCCCTTCATCGACCACGAAGTCAGCTACTTCAGGCTCCACTCCGATGTGCAAGATCATCCTCCTCGGCACCGAGGGCGTCGGCAAGAATAGCGTGCTGTCCGTGGCCGTGACCGGAGATGACGGGTACCAGGAGGGGCGACCCACCACGCTCGAAGCCGAGTTCGGCAGCCTCGACTTCAGCGATCGCGACACCGGCGGCAAAAGCGTACGATGAGTTGGTTGACACGTCAGCGGCTTACCCACCTTGCTTCGACACTAACATCTTGCCTTTTACTTGTGGCGCTGCATCCCCAGCGAATCAAGGCGCGCATGTGGGACACTGCCGGCCAAGAACGCTACCGCGCAATCACGCGCTCGCACTACCGCCGCGCGGATGGCGCACTGCTCGTGTACGACATGGCCGACCCCGAGAGCTTCGACAAGCTCGGGGAGTGGCTGAACGCGCTGCGTGAAACCGCGGGTGAGTCGCTCACGGCCATCACCGTCATCGAGAACAAGATCGACCAGGTGTCGCCGTCTCAGCCTCGGCCAGCCGGCGCTGTCGATCTGGAGCGAGTTCGCGTGTTCTGCAAGCAGCAAGGACTGATGTTCGCTCGCACGACCGCCAAGATGAACGGCGAGGCGGAGAGCTGGGAGCAAGGACGCAAGGTGCTGGACGTAGTCAAGCAGCTCGTGCTGGCGGTGCATGACAAGCGGTACTCGGGAGCAGATAGCATCGGTGGGAGTCTCAAGACGCCACAATCGCCTGGACGAGATGCGAGCCAGAGTAGCCGCGTGATTCTCAAGGCGGCTGACGTTGCGACGCGGGCGTTCAGTGGGGACTGCGCGGGATGCGGGCGTTCGTAGATGGGACCAATTTCATATGCAAGAGAACACCATGGACTGAATCGACCAGATGAGAGTGGGTACTCGTGGTCGTCTTCAACAGGTCACACACAACACGAATGCAAGGAGAGAGTTCACCTGCTGCTGTCCCGATGGGATTTGCAGGACACCGCCAACACTCTTCATGCCTGAATCAACAGCCTGAGCAGATCATCACAACTTCAAAATGAATGACGATCATTGAAGCAAACACTCGCATTACCCGCCTCCGATTCTCTGGTACTTGCCGATTCCAAGCCTCGCTCATTCCCCAATTACCCCTGCTGCAGCCACCTCTGCCCACCGCCACTCAACTCCGCGCAAGCGCCATGAAACCCTCCACCAAGACCATTCTCGTCACTGGCGGCAACTCGGGCGTCGGCTACGCATGCTGCCTCGCGCTCGCCAAGCTGCCAGACACACACGTGATCCTCGCTGGACGCAACAAACAACGTGTCAGCGAAGCGGTCGCAACCATCAAGACTGAGGCGCACGCGACTAGCGAGGTGGAGGAGGCTGTTGTCGACATTGGAAGCCTCGCGTCCGTTCGAGCGTTCGCCGACTCGCTGCGCGGTCGCCAGTTGTTTTCGATCGTGTGCAACGCCGGGATCCAGACGTCAACCAAGGAGCTGACGGTCGACGGCTTCGAGAGCACGTTCGGCATCAATCACCTGGGCCATTTCTTGCTGGTCAACGAGCTGCGCAAGCAGACGTCTCGCGTCGTCATGATCGCCTCGGAGACGCACGATCCGGCCGAGAAGACTGGCATGCCGCACCCGTACGTGAAGGACCTGGACAAGCTCGCGCATGGCATGAAGCCGTACAGCGGACGAGAGTCGTACGCCACGAGCAAGCTGCTCAACCTGCTGTTCGCGGCGGAGTTTGCGCGCCGCTTCCCTGACAGACCCGAGATTGTGTCGTACACGCCAGGCTTCACCCCAGACACGGGTCTCTACCGAGACTACAGCGCCGTGACGAGGGCTATCGTCATGCCGATCCTCAAGGGGTATGCTTGGATGCTTGGGATGAAGACCAGCACGTCGGTGATCTCGGGTGGCTGGATGGCTCGCTTCGCATCGGAGCTTCCAATGCCTCTTGGAGCCCAGAACGCCGCCTACATCCGCATCGACGAGGTGTGGAAGACATCGGCGCTGGCCCAGGACGAGGATCTGGGCAAGGAGCTGTGGGAGAAATCCGCGGCGTGGGTGGGCATCGCACCGTAGTCCATTGGGTATCGGCGAAACGATGGGTAAATTGGAAGAAACGCGCTGAACAGTCAATGAACTCATCCACGACGCAACGAATTATCTTTTCGCCGCGATTGTTCACGCTTGTCCGTTTCAGTATTCTGCTGTCCTCATCCAGCGTGGGCCACGCTCCCTTGAGCACTCACAAATATTTTCGCTTCACCAGTCCAGCTTTTATCGCCATGGTGCGTCGTGCTGTTGCGGCGCTGGCGTTGCTGCCAGCCGCGTGTTTCGGCCTCTCGACCTCGTCCTCTGGCCTCCCGGACACGTCCGCCTACGTGAACGATGGCACCAACTCAGACGTGGCGCTGCAGCTCTACATCAACTGCAAGAACAGCTCGAACAGCGCCGTCGCCGGTCTAACCATCGCGAGCGTGCCGTCAGACGTGCAGGAGCGCGTGGCTGCGGCCGGCATCTCAAGCTTCGACATATTGGACGGCCGCGTGCAGCGCGCGCTGCTCTGGGACTCGGGATACACGCTTGGTCCGAACCGCGAGCCACTTAGGCTTTACATCAAGGATGGCGCAAGTCTGACAAGCCTGACGGTCTCGATCGACGAGTACCTCGCTGTTGAGTGCACCATGCTCAATTGCTCGCAGCCCGACGGCTCGATCGTTTACAGCAATGAGCTCTGCAACGGCGACGATATGATCAACGCGAGCAAATGCGCCACTGAAACGTACAACGAAGACACGGGGGTGCACAAGGCCATGTGGGCCACGGGCGGTGACCCGAACGGATCGCCCGAGATCAACCTACTCAAACATAAGTGGCAAGGCGACCCGACCACCATTACGTACGAAGTGTACGCCGTGCACACCATGGCCGACGACGTGGAACCGGAATACGCAAAGTGCCAGACTTCAGACACCTTCGGCTCCTATGTGGTCCCATGCATTGGCGCGAACAAACTGGGGGGCGATCCTGAGAGCGTTGGCTACAAGATTCCGACGCCCTCGATGTGGGTTGACGCGTGGCTTCTCGAGTTCTCGGACATGGATGTCGACACGTCTAACAGCTTCAACCTGCTGTACTTGATCCCGATCGTCGTCGGCGCAATCATGTTGATACTCGCCGGTGTGTTCATTGCGCGCCGTCGCCGCCGCAAGGCCTTGTCGCAGCAATTCCACCACGAGCCGACCATCGATCCGAGCGCGCTGTTGGCACTCGTGGACTCACAGCCGACCACGGTCAACTACCCGAAGCACAAAGACAGCGAGGGCGAGAGCACGCGGCCAACGGTGTCGACAGTCACCACGGACCCTGACCGCACGATCTACATGCCGACGAATCGCGACAGGTCATCCACCTACGGGGATGACAGCGAAAACGGTTCCAATAGCATCTTGCGCGCGCTGTACAGCGATCCGAATCTGGTGGGCAAGCGCCTACCGCTGGAGCAAATCGTGCTGGTTAAGGCGCTGTCCAAGGGTGCATTTGGCGAGGTGTGGCTGGCCGAGCTCCGCGGCGAGCCGGTGGCCGTCAAGCGACTGCTACAGACGAAACAGCCGTCGTTCGACGAGTTCCAGGACTTCACGAGCGAGATCCAGCTGAGTGCGAGCTTGACACACCGGAACATCATCGGCTTCATCGGTGTGGCCTGGAGTGCTATCAACAACCTCATCCTGGTGCTCGAGTTCCTCCCCGGTGGTGATCTCCACAACTTCCTGAAGCGCCGAGGCGACCTCCTGTCCTGGCCATGCGACAAGATTAACATCGCTATCGGCTTGGCGCGTGCGCTGCAGTACCTGCACGAGCGCGAGCCGCCGCTTATCCACCGCGACCTCAAGTCCAAGAACGTGCTGCTCACGCGCTCGCTCGAGCCCAAGCTCATCGACTTTGGCGTCAGCCGCGAACAGAAGGACGACATGACTGCCGGCGTGGGCACACCCTACTGGACGGCACCCGAGGTGCTCGAGGGCACGAAATACACGCAGCAGTCGGACATTTACTCGTTCGGTGTGCTGCTCTCGGAGCTCGACACGTGCGCGATCCCATACAGCGACGTGGTCCACCGAGAAACCGGCAAGCCGCTCAAGCCCTTCCAGGTGCTCAAGGAGGTCATGGCCGGCAACTTGGCGCCGAGTTTCTCGAGTCGCTGCCCGGAACGCATCAAGCGTATCGCCGACGCGTGTCTGCAGCGTGAGCCGAGGGATCGCCCGACCGCCAGTCAGCTTATCGACATGCTGGGCGGCTGAAGGTGGCGAGGTGATCGAGGCGACTTGGCTGGCTACTATCGCCCTCCAACTTGTTGCGTTCCAATGATCAATCGCATGGCTTGCCATGAAGAATCCTCTGGGACTACCCATTATGACGAGATGGCTGCCGTCATGCCAGTCGAACGAACATCCTTGAGCATTGAAGGTGGTTGTCATGAATGGCGACATCTGTGACGTGTGCTGGAAGTCCACCCAAGGCTGTGAGGTTACGCTCGTAGCCAACAGGGTACGTAACCAAAAGGGTACCGTTTTGGGGTTACGCCACGAGGGGTACTCGTGTTGGTGCCCAATCGAATCGTCCACAGTCACAGACACCTGATCGCCGGCGCGAAGCAATGGCGACGGACGGCGGGGACGGCGGCGCGGCGGCCAAGGCGTTCGTGGACGCGCTGTACCGCAAGGTGCTGCTGTCGGTCAAGGCGTCGAACGCGGTAGCGTCCGAGGACGATGGGTACCACTTCCACACCAAGTTCAGCGCGGCGTTCCGCGCGCGCGCGGCCGGCTCGGGGGCCAAGGCGCAGGCGCTGGTGGACCTGCTGACGCCGCGGCCGCGCGGCAAGGGCGGCGACGACGACAGCGAGGACGAGGACGAGGCGGCGCGCGAGCTGTTCGACGGGCCGGAGCCGAGCGCGAGGATCACCGACTTCGTGGACGCGCTGCTGGACGAGGCCACCAAGCAGCTCGAGCTGTTCGCCAAGGGCGGCGACGGCGCCACGGCTGCCGGCTCGCGTGCGCTGGAGAACAAGCCGCTCGAGTTCAAGAAGAAGGGCGGCAAGGACGTGCAGACAGAGGAGGACAAGGGCGATGTCGCGGCAGCCAGAGCGGCGCTGAACGCCAGTGCAGGGCCTGCCAGGCACGTGCACTCGCTGCGCAAGCCGCAGCACGAATTCGATGAGAACATCGACAACTCGGACGCGCCGTTCGTGTCCAAACTGAGGGAGAAGGTGCACGCGCTGCACGACGGCGCCGCCATGGACGTGGATGACGATGACGACTCGGAGGAGGCTCAGCTGCTGCGGCGCCACCCGTACGTGCGCGAGGTGCGCGCGCTCAAGTACGCCGAGTGGCAGCTGGAGGCGTCCAAAGACCCGTACCCGCACGTCCCGGTCGAAGACGCATCGTACCTGTGGGTGGACTCGGAGGAGTCGCTGCTCAAGATGATGGAGTCGCTGTCCAAGCCGGAAACTCGCGTCATCGCCGTGGATCTCGAGCACCACAGCTACCGCTCGTACATGGGCATCGTGTGCCTCATGCAGGTGTCCACGGCCACGGAGGACTTCTTGGTGGACACGCTGGCGCTGCGCTCCAAGCTGCAGATCCTGAACAACGTGCTGTGCGACCCGGCGAAGGTCAAGGTGCTGCATGGCTCGGACATGGACATCCTGTGGCTGCAGCGCGACCTCGGGCTGTACGTCGTCAACATGTTCGACACGGGCCAAGCCGCGCGTCTGCTGCAGTATCCGCGCTTCTCGCTCGCGTACTTGCTCAAGCGCCACTGCTCGGTGGACGCGGACAAGCAGTACCAGCTCGCGGACTGGCGTGTTCGCCCGCTTGACAAGAACATGGTCAAGTATGCGCGCGAGGACACGCGGTACTTGCTGTACATCTATGACGTGATGAAGAAGGAGCTGCTAGCGCAGTCGAACGCGGCGCAGTCCAGTCTGCTGTTCGAGGCGCTGCAGAACTCGAGCAAGCTGTGCCTGCAAGTGTACGACAAGCCCACGGCATCGGCGGAGGCTGCGCTGCCGTTGCTCGAACGGCTCAAGGGCACGGTGGGGCTCACGACGGCGTCCGAGCTGCAGGAGCGCGTGTTCACGACGCTCTTCGTGTGGCGAGACCGCGTCGCGCGAGCGGAAGACGAGTCCACGGGGTACGTGATGCCCAACCACGTGCTGATCAAGCTCACGAAGCAGCTGCCCACACGCTCGGACTACCTGTTCCGAACGTGCCATCCCGTCCCGGCGTTCGTGCGGAAGCACGCGCACGAGCTGGTTACCATGATCGCGGCCGAGAAGACGGCGTTCAACACGGAGCAAGCGAAGCAGAAGGACGTGGCCGCCTCATCGTCCGCTAGTCGTGATGTCGCAGTCCCTGCCAGCAAGAAGAAGGTGTGGGACGAGCATGGTGTGGAGCAGGACGTCGGTGCGGGCTCGAACGTGCTGAACACCGTGCGGTCAACGAGCGAAACCATCCATCCGGCGTGGACGAGCGGCAAGCGGAAAGCTGTGTGTGCGGAGGGGGAGAGCGAGTCGGCCGAGCCGCTGCAGCTGGGAGGCGCTGGCGTGACATCAGCGGAAGACAATGCGTCGATCCTCCAGCAAGTGAACGAAATGGTGGCGCGCGTCAGCTTTGCGGTGGAGGAGAGCGACGTCCCGGAGGTTGCGGTGGCGTCCAGCGCGGCGTCTGCGCCGAAAGCGGACCGCGAGACGCCGGTCCCTGCGGTGCCGCAGTCCATCGCCGAGACGTACCACATGCCGAACCGCAGCAAGCGTCGCAAGGTCGAGGGCGGGTCGCTCCAGACGGAGGCGCTGACGTCCGAGGTGAAGGACCGCGCGGCCGATTTCATGCAGCAGATCGGCATGGGCGAGCAGCAGGAGCAGCAGCAAGAGGAGACGCAGGCGCCGTCGAGCTTCGACTACGCGGCCGCCAGCGAGCAGGTCTCGGGCGCCAAGCTGGACCTGAACGCCGCGGTGCCTGCGCGCGGCAACAGGCGCAACGGCGGCAAGCGGAAGCAGCAGCAGTCGCGCGGCGCGTACAACCCGTTCGTGGCTATCCGTGGCGGGGCCGGCGCCGACGACGGCGACCAGGGCGTCAAGCAGCCGCGCAAGAAGTCGAACCACATGCCGCGCAGCGCCACGTTCCGGTGAGCGTCGGGCTGTCGGTGTGGAGGCGCCTTGGACAGGGGAGCCAGCGGCTTGGAGGCGGCTCCCATCTTGGTTCGTTTTCATAGAGTTTCCCCATTGGTGCGCATGTTCGCGCCAAAATAATCAATGCCATTTTCAGCCAATCATATCGACTCATTCTCCTCTAAATGTTTTGTTTTTAGCTAATCAAGTTGTCTCCTTCGCCTCGGCTGCTTCAAAGCGGCAATAACCGACGAAAAGCAAAGGCGGAAGCGTCTCGAGAGGGATCACATGGCGCGGCAGGACAAGCGGCGGGCGCCTGTGGCGGGTGACGCGGCCGCCAGGAAGCGCGCCAAAACCGTTGGATCGCCGCAGACGCCGGCGGAGGACGCGGAGAAGTCGGTGGCGGCGCTTGGGGCGGCGGAGGCGGTCGAGGAGGCGGATGGCGGCGCGGATGGAGGCGACGCGCTGGCGGCGGACGACGGTACGTCTCCCCGCCTCTGTGCGGGATATACCGACGCGGACGTGCGCCAGAGATGCTCACGGATGCAGCTGATGCGCGGGCGATCATTGGTATTCGCGGTATTCGTGGCAATCCGACCGTTAACGCGCTCTCGTTGGTTTGGCAGACGATGACGCGGGGACGGCGGCCTCTGCGCCTGTGAACGGCAAGAAGGCGAACGGGAAGCCGTCCGGTAGCAGCAAGAAGGCGACCAGCAAGAAGGCAGCAAGTAAGAAGGCGGTGTCTTCTTCTACGTCTGCTGCCAAGAAGAAGAGTACGGGCAACGGGAAGGCGGCGGCGGCCCCGAAGCGCAAGCCGGCAGCCGCGACGAAGCGCAAGGTGCGGACGGCGGAGGACAAGCTAGCGGAGAACGCGCCCATGGCGCAGCCCTTCTTCGTCGAGACGGGCGCCGAGTGGAACGCCACGGACATCGGTAAGGAGGCGTTCCGTCTTTGTGGCCGGTCGGAGCGCTGATGAACTGGTGGATGGGCAATGCGTGGCAGACTTTGAGGAGTTGGGGACGCTTCGCGGGATGTGGGAGCTGCCAGCAGCCTGCCACCTGCTGTGGTTGATGCAAACGCCGCTGACGCTGCGGTTCTCGAACACGCTGCTCGAGTACGAGGCGGCGCTGCTCAAGCCCGAGGACAGCCCCGTGCTGGAGGATGTGTTTACCAAGCTGCTGCTCAAGAAGAGCGAGCGCGACTGCCTTTCGGCGGGCATTGGGCTCAAGTACGAGTGGTGGAACAAGCAGCTACGCGACTACTACATGGCGCTGTACGACAAGTGGTACGCGCTGCTGCGCAAGGCCGGCGAGAAGCTGCCGGACACGTTCTCGCACGACGAGGACGACACGACCGCGAGCAGCAGCAGCGACTTGGACGAGGACGACGAGCACGGGGAGAACGGAGCGCGCAAGCGAGAGGTTGACGTCGAGCTCTCGGACGACGAGTGGCTGGCCCTTGACATCCTCAAGGCGCGCTTGGACGGCCTCGGAGCCGTCTGCCCGCTCAAGGTCTGTATGTTTCCCCTCGCATTGAGTCTGTTTGCTAGTAGTGACGATGATGTGGTGGTGATGCGTTGGCTGGCAATGATAGCACAAGTCGTTCGCCGACTTGTCTGCCGACCTGCGGTGCCGGATCCTGCTGAACCTGTGCGAAGCCGTGGTCGAGGACCCCGTCAACACGTACGTCCGCTTCCTTGCGCACTATACTAGGTGTAGCATTGCGACCACTAACAGTGAGGTGCCTCGATGGCAGCGAGTACATCCGCATGATGGAGGAGGACGACTTGCGTGTCGAGCCGCTGGGCAACGACCGCGCAGGCAACCTGTTCTACTTCTTCCCGCAGTTCTACGAGGAGAGGCGCATCTACCGTCTGGACGCGCAGACCCACGAGTGGGTGCTGTGGGCGAAGGGCGACGAGGCGTTCCGCAGCATGTTGGCCGGCATGAAGGCGCTGCGTGGGCGGAAGGTGCGCGGCGAGCAGGAGCTGCTGGACCACCTCGAGGTGATCATCGAGCAGATCGAAGAGGAGTCGGTGGTGCGCGCCAAACAAGTCGAGAAGGCGAACCGGCTTGCGATCCTGGAAGCCATCCCGCGGAAGCGCTCGCTGCGTCTGCAGGTGAAGCAGCTGGAGGACATGGAGAAGAAGCGCGAGGAGAAGGAAGAGGTGCAGCAGTTGACGGCACAGCAGATCGCTGACCTCAAGCGCGCCGAGTTGCTTCACAAGGTGGAGAAGGAGGCCGAGCGCGAGGCGCGGCAGCAGGAGCGGGAGGCCAAGCGGCTGGAGCGCGAGCAGCACGAGAAGGAGGCAGCCATGGCGGAGCGCGAGCTGCGGCGCCAGCGACGACGCGAGCAGGAGCTCGAGCAGGAGCGCCTGGCCGAGGAGAACGCGCGCAAGCTCGAGGAAAACCGCAAGAAGCGAGAGGAGGCACGTCTGCTGCGCGCGCTGCAGCGTCAGGCGATGGAGCGGGAGGAGGAGGACGACGACGAGGAGGCGGAAGAGGAGGAGACCGGAGGCGAGACGATTTCGAACGAGCACATGAAGGTCGCGGCAACGGAGGAGGCGGCGGCACTAGAGACGGATGGACCGGAGGAGTGAACGGAGCGCGCGGTCAAGAGTGCATGACGAGCTGAGCGCTACGCGAAGTCGTCTCGTCCGCTTCTGCTGCCTTCGCACCGCCTCCTTCATGTGTTTAGAATAGAAGAGCGAAATGAACCAAATACCAACAGGAACAAGCAAGGGGCAATCGCGTTCTCTCTTGGCGGAGGAGGAGGCTCGTTCAACGTCGACGCTATGCTTGGCATCGTGCATCGCGCTGCATGGCATCCCCCACGAGTTGTTTGAAGCTGTTTCCAGAACCTGGATCGTCGCACACGAGCATGACAACAAGTATCATTGCAGGCTGTGGTTCACAGCGACCAGGTTGTTGCTGAGCACCCGGAATGGTAGGTGTGCGACGGCATCTCGCTCGAGTCATAGAGAAGTACGTTCAATCTACATTCAAACCCAAGTGCATTCTCTCTCTCTCTCTCTCTCTGTCTCTCTCTTGGTGGAGGTATTGTCGTCGACCGAGGCGTTCTAAGCGGTCACGAACGCGTTCGCCTTGTGTTTGGGCACGAACTCGAACCCGTCGGGCACAGGGCCAAGCAGCATCTCGGAGATCTTGATCCAGTCGACGGCCTGATCGCTGGCCATGAGCGACTCGAGGTCGTTCCGGCCGTAGAACGGCGCCGGGCGCTCGTTGATTTGTTGTGGCAGCACCTCGAGCAGCCCGACGGGGATGTATCGGCACAGGAATGACTGCCACTCAAGCAGGTACCGCCGCGTCCGGTTGACACCCTTCTGGTCCGAGCCCCAGTGCTCCAGACCAAAGTTCACGAACTCCTTGAGCAGGTCCAGCCGCTCACTCGCAGAGATGTCGTAGTGCCGCCGCTCCTTGATCTCGGTCGGCAGCCACGGCTTGATAAGAGCGCCGCGTGCGAGCATGCACGTGTCAAGCTTGCCGTTCTTCAGGTGCGCGTCGAACTCCTCGAACGACAGAACGTCACCGCCGCCGACGAACTGCGGGCGGGTCATCGCGTCGTCCATCGCCTTGGACGCCGTGTCGGCGCACTGGAAGATGTAGTCCCAGTCGGCGTTGCGCGTGTAGCGCTGGAGACGCGAGCGACCGTGGATCATGATGGCGTCGACACCCTGCTGCGCACGCAGCGTAAAGTCGGGCGTGACCACACCCGCGTTCATGTATGCCGTCGAGCCGCGGGCCGTCTGGATCTTGGACATGAGTTTGTGCGCCACGGGCGTCTTCTCACTCCAGCCAGTGCGCAGCTTGACCGAGAGACCAGGCGCCTGACCCGCGCGGAACTCGGCGCGGCTTGTGCCAAGCTCAATACCGGTAAGCGCACCGGAAATGACCTCGAGCATCCGCGGCGGGCGGTTCATGAGAGCGGCGCCGGCGCCAGCGCTGCACACGAGGTCGATGGGGCAGCCCATGTTGATGTCAATGAAGTCAACGTCCGTCTCGCGGGCCAGCAGCTCGCACACTCGCGCCATTTGGTCGCCGTGTGCGCCGGCAATCTGCACGCCGAAGACGTCCTCGCTCGCGTGGCGGCGCAGCAGGGCCCACTCCGACTGCTGCGCGCGCAGCAAGTTAGAAGAAAGCGCCATCTCGCCGCACGTGATGTCGGCGCCCGTCTTCTTGAGCAGCCGGCGGAACGGCAGGTTGCCCACCGTCGTCAGCGGCGCCACGTAGATTTTGCGCTTGAAGTCCACGGGCTTGCGCTCGGGCAGCAGTGCCGCCACCGGGTCCGCCAGCTCCTCGACCGCAGCGGCTTCCGTCCCAGCTTCCACCTTCTCGCTGGTAGTAGCGTCAGTCGCGGACGCGGCCTGGTCGTGCTTGTTGTGCTTGTTGTGGTTGCGGCCGTGGTTCTTGGAGCGGCGCTGCTCCTTGGACAGGAACGGGTACTTGCTCTTGCGCAGCGCCAAGCGCACGTCGTGGGTGAGCGCGTTGGTCTCGTCCTTGGTCGCGCTCGGTGGGGCCTGCCCGACGTTGCGGAACACGCCGTCGTGCTTCTCGACGTGCGCCATGGCGAAGCGACACGAGAGCCCGTCGTTGCAGTAGCCGAGCGCGTCGAACACGGGGCAGCGCTCGCCCAGGTCCTTGGGCTTGCGCTTCATGTAATCGGCCACGTCGTGGCTGAACTTGCACGAGTCGCCGAACGCGCACTCGCCGCCGATCGCCACGGGCCGGCACAGGTGGTCCGCCGGGTCCTCGGCCGCGTCCGCCGGCCGCTTCTTGAACGTCCCGCCGCGCTTCTTGCCCTCGTCGCCCGCGTCTGCTGGTGCATCACGGTCTGCGCGCGCCGGGGTGGCGCTTATCGGCTTCAAGAACCTGCCACAAGCAGCACAGACTCACGCTGTTAGAGCCGAAGCGTCCATGCCATACCATCGCAATGGAGACTCTTTGTGACGCACTCGCGCTTGATGGGCGCCTCGCCCGGCAACCGCTCGCGCGGCGCGTCCACAGCGAGAGCCTGGACCTCAGCTGCAGCTCCCGCCGGTGTCTCTGTGGCTGCCGTAACCTGCGCAGGAGGCGCCTCGGCCGCCGCCGCCGCCGCTTCTGTCGAGGTGTTCATCCGGTTTGGCTGCTTGGGTTGAGTCGGTCGGGTTGAGGAAATGGATGGCGGGGTACGGTCTCGGATGGGTAACCTTGTGCGAGGGTACGTCGTACCCCCAACTCAGCCGCCTGAGGGGGTACACCAATGGTGGATTCACAATGCGCCGTTGCAGCTCCCAAACCCACGTTCCGACTGAAGCTCGAGCAAGACGCGACCAATGGGCCAAGCGCTGACGTCCTGCGCGGCGCGCGCGGTCTCTGCCGACGCCTCACCGCGAGGCGAGCCCCTGCAATATTCGACGGAGGAAGACGCGGCGCTGGCGCGTCTGGCGGAGCGGCCGCCGCTGCGCTGCGTTTTCTACCACGAGGGCCGCGCTTTGACGGCGGCGCTGACGCTGCCACTCGTGTTCGACCCGCCGCCGCCGCATGGCACGCGACTCTCGCAGCTCGAGGCGCAGCTGCGCGAGGCTTTCGGTGTGCCCTCCGGCTCCAGTGTCTTTGGTGTTGTGCCCGCAGACGAGCCGTACGCCCCGCCGTTCCCGCTCGTGCTGCTCAATGTGCTGGCCACGCGCATGGCCGAGCGCCTCGGTGCGGACGAGCCCATGCCGGAGGTCCACCTGGCGCTCGTCGTGCGCAGCTTGGCGCTCGTGAGACAGCCGCTGCCGCGCGGAGACGCGGAGGATTCGCCCTTCTTCGCGGTGTCGGCCCAGGCGCTCGCCCAGCCGGACGCTTCGGACGCCCGCCGGCTCGCTCGGAAGCGGTTCGTGGCCAACATGCAGCGCTACGGGTTCGCGCGGCTCGAAGTGACGCGCGAGCAGGCGCAGCTGCCGATCAACGCGTTCCGTGCTGTGCGCAAGTGGCTGGCCGAGCAGCTCGCGCTTCCTCCTGTGGAGCGCTGGGCCGACTTCGTGGACG
This sequence comes from Phytopythium aichiense, assembly GCA_023338125.1. Classification (NCBI taxonomy): domain Eukaryota; phylum Oomycota; class Peronosporomycetes; order Pythiales; family Pythiaceae; genus Phytopythium; species Phytopythium aichiense. The sequence goes on along the minus strand of JAADYH010000334.1, from coordinate 10,870 downwards.
CTCGCAATAGGCAGCGAGGTGACGCCGAGGAGAGTCAAGGCGACAGCGACCGGCAAAGCGGAGCCAGCGACCCGTACGACGCATACCCCGCCGTGTCTCGAGGGCGGCGCGTCGGCTTCAGCAGCGACCGCAACCGCGAGTACATACAGTTGCGCCTGCCGCTGGCAGCAAGCGGGACTGCGTGGCCCTCGCAGTACTTTGTGGACGCCGGGCCAGATGCCGTCAAATTCGCGCAAGACATGCTGGCGCTGATGGAGTTGCTGGACGACATTGCCCGCGACTGCATGCGCGCGATCTGCGAGGTGCTTGGGCTGGACGAAGAGTGGGTGATTGGTGAGTTGCTGGACGATCGCACCCCGCCTCCGACGTCGGAGGACCAAGTCGCCAGCAAGGACAAGTCGAAGCAGTACGGCGCATCTGTGCTACGCGTCTACAACTACCGGAACAAGGCCAATGCACCACCAGACGACAACTCGTGCGGCGTCCATGCCGACCTCGGGCTCGTCACGGTCTCTCCCGTCGCCACGGTGCCGGGGCTGCAGATGTGGAACCTCGAACGAATGCTGTGGGCAGACGTCGAAGAAGACGCGACGGCGCTGCACTTCTCGGTCTTTGCTGGCGAGACCCTCGGGGTGCTGACGAACGGAGGCATCACTGCGCCTTTGCACAGAGTGCCCGGTATCGTCGTCGACTCAGAGGCGGAGCGGCGGATGTCTATGCCATACTTCCTGCGCGTTCGTCCGGACAAGTGTTTGAACCCGGAAGCTCCGCCGGAGACGCACACGTCCTGCCGCGATTTCATGGAAGACAAGATCTTCAAGAAGCGGCCGTGGCGCCGCGAGGACAAGACGGTCGCTCCTGACTACTGAGCTTTTGACACGCACTATCATTTGGAGTGCTTGGCATCTCGACATCTTCATACACCCCTTTTTCGTGTTGAGAAGCGAGACAACGGGTCGCCAATACGATGCACTGCTGCTCCTCAGAAAGATCGAGCGCTTGGCTTTGGATATCCCGAGCCAAGACATCAGACCACTCAGCTTCAAGATCCTTTAGACGCGAGTGCTCGATTGCGGTCGGGAAGAATACACAATGTAACTGATTAGATGATCGCCCGGCCGCACAACCAAGACTGTCAAGATAATCAAGACAACGAAGACAACCAAGGTTATCAATGCCTGCCCTTGTTGGATTTGCATGCTTCAAGGGTGGACCCAAACAGAGTGATAAGCACTTCAACTTTCGCTGAGAATGACTATTGTATCCCGTCGGATTCGATTTCGTGACCGACACCCTCCTCCAGGACGCGCCGTTGAGCCGCACTTGATCAGCGATCACGAACGGATGGATTGCTACTGTGCATCATCTTCCGCTGCCTTCTCCTCTGCGACTTGGGCGAGATGCCGTCGCCACCACTCGGCCACATCCGAGAGCGACCACTCCTTGTCTCGAGCATCCTCTGCACAGGCGCTACCATCGTTGACCGCGCCTGTTTGCTGTTGTTGTCGTCGACGCTGCTTTTGGTCGCGCTCGATGCCTTCCAGTCCACGACGTACCCCATCAACCGAGTCGATGGACATGCCAAGGTCTTTGCAGATCTCCATGATTTGGGAGGAGTTTCCGCTACCGCTTGCCTTTGTTTTTGCCTTTTGCCGCCGCGCCCGCTGCGTTCCATTCTTGTGCGCAGCTTGGACATGAGCAAGTGTTTTGCTGTCGAGTACCAAGATCCCGCGAAGCGTGTGGGAGCGCTGGTCTTCAAGAACCATCGAGACCCACTCGTGTCGACGCGCAAGACCGAGATGCCGCTCCGCACAGGCTTGCTCCCTCGTCACGAAGTGAAGAATGGTCTTCTGGTGGACTGCAAACCGTTGAGCACAGCATCGATCGATTGCGTCTTTAATCGCTTTGGCTTGGTCGTTCGTGATCGCCTTGATCGGCACCGAACAGCCTGATTGAAACAAACTGGTCGATTGGGAGGTTCTGTCGACTGTCGACGAATCTTCTGCATGAGGGCTCGCTGGGTCGCACTCGAGACGCTCGGTTACATCGAAAGAAAGCCATTGGGTCCCATTCATCCGGCGGAAAGTTAGGTGTTGCGATGCCAACTGGGCCAGTGACCGCCACGCTTGGATCGTCGTCGGTCGGCGCCGCCCGAACTCTGGATGTGCTTGAAGCATACGACGAAGATCGTAGTACCCGCAATCAACGACATATCGCCGCCGAGATTGTAGATCGCGGCATGAAAAGAGTAGGCGTCGCGGATGGCTCACGTTGTCCACTTCGATCTGAAGCGCGTCCATGTCAATGAGAGTATCGGTGCCACCTCCGAGGGATCTTGTCGGATCTCCATCGCAGCTTCTTGAATTCAGAAGCAGACCTGAAAGGATCAGCGGACTTGCCAGATCTAGTTTCCACTCGTCAACACCAGTACTCGGAGTATGAGATACGGAATGTGTCTTGGATACAACAAAGCGCATCCCTTTCAGCGCTTCGAGCGAGGGTAAGCCGGTCAACACTCTCCCCGTCGCGCATTCAAGCTGGCGGAAGCTCACGCACGAAGTCACAATTGTGGCGTCTTCACGCTCGCGATCGTCAGCAGAGAGCTCCACCACTGATCGGCCGCACGAAGCCATACTTCGCTTGAACGTGCGCGCTATACGCATACGATCACTGGCATTCTGCTTCCACGGGAGGAACTTGGCCGACCGTATTCGGCGCTTCTTGTCCACGGACAACGTTCCTTCTGCGAGTAACACTGAATCATCGGATGCCATTGACGTGACCGCCTTGACAAGATCTGCGTATGCGCTGCACCCGAGTGCAAGGCGATGCCACGGATGATTACAACCGCTTGCCGATGGCTGATTGAACGGTATGTAAACTGCGACTCCGCGGATATCTGCGTGACCAGTAGCCGCGATTGCACGAGGATTCCTCTGAAGCCGCTCTTTAACGCCGTTGGAGACAACATCTTGACACACGATGAGCCCACCAGCAACACGATAGCATGCCGACCACTCAGCCGGTGAAAATGAGGATTTTCGTCGTGTTGACGCGAGCTGGTCACGAAAAATCGGCTCTAACGCAGACGTAAGAGTGCTGATTCGCTCGCAGTGGCTCAGCTTGGTCCCCACTAGCATGCACGACATCACTTTTGTGTCTAAGAAGATCTCCTGCAAGCTGTCGTTTGGGTTCTCAGGTATCAGGAGCGCTGTACTCACGTCGAATTCGTCTCGCCTGACCATTGCTGGACTGCGTTGTTGCCCAAGCTGTGACTTTTGTGACATATCATTGCAACTTTCGCTCCTTGCTCTCGGCATCGGGTCATCACCAGCTCTCAAAGGTTCGTGACGCCCGAAACAGTCTCTGCTGAAGTCGGTAGCGCTGCGACGTAGATGTTGCAGGCGTTGTAGACGCATCGATAGGCTGTCTGCCACGGTAGATTCGAAATCCGACGCCAATACTCGTAGCTTCTCAATAACTTGGCCGGCCATCTCTCTCACGCAGTCCCCAAGCACCTTAGACACAACTGGTAAGGGCATCCATGCGCCACACGACACACTTGAACATAGAATGTCAAACATGAGATGGTTCGAGATCAGGTCGGCGCCGACAAGCTTGGATAATCGCTCAATGTCCTCGAGGCGGCTGGTTGCTCCCAATGACGACACGTATTTGCTCATGGAATACGACGGTGCTAGTTGAGTAACGCCGATCCGTGCAGAGAGAGCAAGCTCTGCGTGGATATCCGTCCATTGTCGAATCCTTGCATCAACTGTGGCACGCGCTGATTCAAGGTCGCCGATGAACCTCCTTGTTGCCTCTTGACGGGAGAGCAGCGTCTCCTGGATCGCCACCGCGAGCGAATGCGCCTCTTCTCTCTCCATTTCCACCTGGGCAACTTTCTGACGCCGCTGCTCAGTCTCTGCAAATACCTCCCGCCTCAGTCGAGCCATGACGTTGTGGGACTGCGCGTAGGCATCAACCTTCATGAAAGAGGTGTTGCCATCCTCTTTTGGTAGGGACCGACCACAAACATCCGCCCATTGCAAAGTTCCTAATCGCTGCTTGCTAGCGTTGAACGGCAGGTGGGCGTCCGGTATGATTGCGAGCTGGTCGAACAGAATGCTTGAAATGGCGCTCGTCTCAGATTCAGCGGCCAGGCGATCGATTTCGTCGGAAGGAACACACATCACTGGGATTCGTTGGCGCGAGGACGCCCACTGATTCAGCATCTTGAAGCTTTGTCGGACGTGGAAGCCATTCGCTAGCGGGGAGAGCGAAGCCGATAGCATCGCGGGGTGTTCCATCAAGTTCTGGAAGTTCAGGTGGTCTGCAACCCATTCATACAGACGAATCCGATTCTGGCGCAAAAGTAGCGGCATCAAATCAGCTTGAGTGCCGATACCACGCCGAGTGGCGCCGCTCTTGAAGATTCCTGCCAATACCTCTCGCTCCATCTCCAGCACGTACGAGTGGTTTGATTCCAGATCGAACGCCAACACGCGGAAGTCTCGAGACGCGTCTTCACGGACTGAGACAAGCACTTTCCTTCCCTGTATCGTCCGAGAGCTTTGAAAACACTTCCTCCATGACTTCGAGTCATCTGAGCGCACTCGTAACCTCTCTCCCTTCGCACACGGTTCAATCGCCAGCAGTTTGAGCATGTGCTTGAGTACTGCTGGCGTATAGGAGTTGGAAATGACGCTTGATACCCAGAGACGGAACAGTAGAGGCTTCTGACAGAGCCGCCGCGACACCTCATGGAGCGATACAACCAGCTCGTACGATCTCCCAGAAGCAGAATGGTAGAACTCGAATGACAAGTCTCCCCAGTTCTCAAAGACGACCACGACGCCAAGACGGCCACCGATAGAAGTACCCTGTCGCAGCACTTCGTCTCCACGCCCGCTCTTTCGACCGCCTTGAAGGTCCACAAACCACTTGCTTGCATATATCTGTGGTCGAACCAAGCGCATCTGTTGGTAAAACAAAAGCTTGCGCAGTGTAAACTCGCAGGTGAAGCGGTCGAGCATGGCGATAGAAAGCAACACGTTCGCGATCTGCTGTCTTGCTGATCTTGGCAGTAATGCGTCGTCCTGCTGAGAGGCGGAGGACTTCCATTTGGCCAGCAGCCGAACGATCTCCCACTCCAAAAACACTTCTTGCGTCGTACAACTTGTCGGGTCGTACGCGGTTGCCCACCAGGCGCTAGCGCTCTTGTTCCCGCTTCGATCGGAGCCAATAGTGCGAGATTGTACAAACACACTCACAAGCATACGCTTTGCGACGTTCCTGTCTGCCTTTTCGTAGTTCTGCAGACGAACGATTCGCCGTCGCAAGCAGTTGCGCTGTCGCTGTAATTCCGGGAGGGCTAACCGAACGGCGGTCGCTCTGAGGCGCAGTGGTTTGTACACGATAAGCTGTCGACGTAGGGGAACGCCCTTGTCACGAAGCGACAGAAGTTCTTCGCACAGTCGGCGAATCAAGCATTCAACAACTGCTCGACTCGCCGTCGCCTTGGCTGCTGTGGCTTCCATGGAGCGAAAATCCTGCTCCACCATCGAAAGCCAGCCCGAGTTATATCGGCTTTGAGCCTTCGATACCAACGCTCGCGTGTAGAGCTCGTTGTATGTCGCTTGGAAGCATGTCACGCGGCATCGCTCCGTTTCCTGTCGGCACTCTTGAGACAGCTTCTCCAGTCGCCGCTTGTCCACCAGCAGTCTCCAATCATTCGCGTTCTCCAGAGGATCCCATGCCTGGGCCTCGCTGAACGCGCGACTTGCGAAGTTCATCGCCTTCTTCGCGCTGACAATTGACGTGTTGAAGTCCGCATGAGTCGTCTCTTCAGTCTCGATGCAGTTCGCTAGCATCACAGAGGCCGTCTTTCGTGCCTGAATCGCGTCATTATGTAGCCGCTTCCAGCTCAACAACTCTTGATACGCTCGAAGCACTCGCTTCTCGGTGTAGGATGCGAGTATTGTTGCCACAGCAGCCATGCGCTCCGAGTCCTGCATGTCTCGGATAGGATTGCAGACTCCAATTATTTGGTGGCTCTCCCCGCACAGACTTGTAGCGCAATGATGTACACGCCTTGCCAAGAGCTGGGAGAGCATTGCGTTTCCGATTTCTACCCGATAGATCACGTTGTTGACGGGGTTGTAAGCTCGCAGTAACCACCTCTCGCTCGCAAGGGAGCCGCCACCGTTCGCCTTGCAAGTACAAACTCCTTGGACGACGGAGAAGCACTGGCGCTCGCACCCATACATTGCCTTAACGCGGAAGCGCCGTGCACAGCTCGAGCAGCACCGAGATGACAGGTCCTTCCGCGCTGATGAGCCAGGTTGGTCCTGTCCATCTCTCAACAATAGTCCTCGGTAGTGCGTCAAAGCGTGGACGCTTACGACAAGCACTTCGCCGTCCGTCTTGATCACACAGCGATACACAGGGGTAGAAATCTTTCGCACCGCGCGTCGGACTGCGATCGGAATAACCTCTTGCTCGTATAACGCCCGCGCTGCAGTGTGGACCCCCTTCATGAAGTCGATGCGAAGCCTGCACGCCTGGCGCAGTGCTCGTAGCCTCGTCACCGCACGCTTGCGTCCCATATACCTCCGAAAGCATCGCTGTACAACCCCGGAGCTGATGCACCACGCGTCATAACGCGCGAGCCTCTTGGTAAGATTGTTCACTTCGAGCTGCACGACATCTCCTTTCAGTGTCTGCCCCGCCACGATGAGGTCGGTGAAGACAGATCGGTGGTGGATGAAGTACAGTGGAGTACCCAGCGCGCTTCGCATCACCTTCAGCAGCTCCTTCCTTTTCTTCTGCATCTCACGCCCTGCAGCCGCCAGGTTCGTCTCAAAAATGAAATGCAGCTGGTGTGCTCCTCTTGCAACTAGACTCGCCCACTCGCCAGCATCCGGACGGCACCAGACATTTGTCTGTCGAAACGCGAGGGGTGGACGTTTTTGCCGAATCTGGAGAGCAGCGCAGCGGTCCCAGTACAGCGCCTCGACGACCCGGAAGAGCGGTGCACCATTCGATTGTCGGTCAAAGAGCCGATTCTTCGTTGGGATCAAAGTCACAGCGGAGTCTGAATCCTGGATGTCTTCTGGGTGATGCAGATGGAGCTCCTGAAGCAGAACCTGTTGAACCTTTGCAATCCGCTCACGGTCAAGAACATCTTCGTACTCCGGCTGTCCAATTGACTCTGGTGGCTCCGTCGTCGCAAATGAGGTAAGCGGGAGCACGCTGATGTCGTAGATCGGGTCTCTTGGGAGGAGGAATGCGTTACCTCGAAGAGGAAAGAAGTCTATGTCGCTTCTTCCCCGACCGTTGTTCAGAAGGGACTTTAGAGGAGGAATTTCATCCAAGAAGTCCAAATCCTCCGCCATCCTCAGGATATAATTCTCTCCTGGTGTGTAGTAGAACGGCGGGGTCCAGTCATCCGTTGAGGAGGATGTTGAAGCGAGCGCTTGCGTCTTGCACTCAATGCAGAAGCTAGGGCCAAGGCGCTCGCTTTCCACCGCGAAGTGCTTTCCACACGAGCGAAACACGCCTCGTCGTCGCGGCAAGTGTGTTGTGGTTGTGTTGAGTCGTCGAGCCTCTGCTGCTGCGAACTCGTCATAGGCTCGCTCAGCCTCCATTCGCGTCTTGAAGTAGCCCAGATAGACAATATGCTGCTCTTTTTTGCCTGTTGGGTCCTCTGGTCGGCAATATCGCTTGATGCGAGAGACGAAGGCTTTGGAGCCCTTGTACAACTGCTTTCCAGTGCTGATAGTGATCGTAGCAGACCAGCCTAGCAAGAAGCTAGTGACATTGGCATCAGTTGCTGGGTTGGTTGTTACATCATGAACTGAATCGTTGGCTGGGTCGTAGCGAGTGAAGCCGAGCCTTCGTATGTGTGTTCTCCACGTCTCGATTTTTTCCACCACTTTGACGCTCACGAGACGAATGTGATTCAGTTCTGTGAGTATCTCGATCAGTGTTGCGTCGGTGTCTTTGCGTAGGTTCTGCTGATAGGCCATCATGCACTCACTGCTCAAGTGCTTCAGAGATTTGATGTGGGCTTCGCGAGCTATGATGGCTGACAAGACGCTCTTTTCAAGGAGGTACTCCTTGTCCTGAGCCCATATTGTCATCCCCATCTTCTCCTCCACCGATATGAAGTAGTGGCGGTAGGGACACCCAAGTCCAGGCTTCTGGGGCGGTATCGCTGCCTCGCTTTCGCCGTTGCCAGGCTCTTTCTTCGTGCATTTGAGAAACAGGACCCACTCCTTGCAGATCGGCGCACAGCTCTCTGGCCGCGCGTGCGCGATGCTGTTCGATGATGAGGAGGATACATTGTTCCGTTCATTCTGGACCTTGATTTTTGCTGGGCTCTGCGTCACAGTCACAGCCACTTCGTTCTCCGAGTCAGTCGACAAGTGGTCGATAGGGTCGACGGCTACTCGTGCGGCTTCGCTCTGCATTCTGCGGTACCGCTCGCGCTCCTCGTTCATCCCAAGCCATGCGCCAATGCGCTGCATGGAGCGAAAGCTGTGCTCATCCTTTTCGATCGATCGGAGTGCACTCGGTAGCACGCTTGGAGGTTGATAACCACCGTCGATGCCGCCTTGAGTTGCAGCGTCGCCTGACATATCGTCGGAAGTAGAAGAAGTCTCTGGTGCACTCGGCCCGTCGTACAAGCTCTGTGCAAGAGCAGACATGACTGGAACCCGCTTGCGGAACAGCTCGACGCCAGTGGACGACCTGAACTTCCTTACCAGATCGTGGGCCCCGCAGATAATGTACTTGCCGTTGACGTGCCCGGCGCCGGCGCCTTGGACCACCCACGTCTCGATCGAGGACTTCATGTGCGTGATTTGTGGTGCGGGGAACGCCCCGTGGCTTGAGCAGGATATCCAACCGCCAGACGGTGGTCGATCTTCAGAGCGAGCGGCCTCCTGCCCTGATATGTTGGGTGAGTTGGTTGATTTGCCACTCCATGTTGATGGCGCGATGTAGTAGACGACGTGAGTCGACAGCTCTTTCTCGCCTTCGATAGCGTCTTGAAGCGTCTCCTCACGTGGAGAGAATGGTAGTGAGGGCATTGGCGACGCCAGGACCCACAGCCACGTGTAACCTTGATCGCCGATCGGGGCAAGCTGCGCTCGCGGAGAGGACGCCATGACCCTCATGCTCCAGTACGGGTCGCGGAGTTGCGAGCGGTGGTGTTGGGCTGTCGCGCGCTCCGTGTCCGCGATCGCTCGGGCGTCTTCCGCTTGCTTCCGGAGCTCAAGAAGCTCTCGATACCGCCTCGCGCGTTCGTCGAACGGCCAGTTGCGCTCGTGCTTGGAGAAAGCCACGGCCGCGACCCGCACTAGTTCGTCCAGTCGGTTCGCGTCGTGCAAGGTTGCGGCTGCGGCCTGTTCCATGGCCGCCAGCTCGCTCAGTTCGCCGCGGAACTCCTCGTGCTGCACCTCGCGTCTCGCCATGCTGTCCACGACCACAAAAGAGTCTCGCGGCGGTTGGTTCTGCTGCGTGGCGTGGCCAATGCGGCGCAGGAGCGGCAGCCGCAGCTGCTCTGACCCAGCAATTGGACGAGTTGGAGACGCGGGGCAGCCGCCATTGGGCTTGGAGTCAATCACAGGCAGTCGAGCGTCGTGCACAGCGTCTGATCGAACTACCAGCGCTCGCGCGGCCACCTTGGCGCGGATCGACGCGAGCTGCGACGCGAACTCGTCCAGGTTGGACCGCAGGCGCTCGGCCTGGAGGCTGCGCTTACGGGTCCTAAGCAGCGGCGGCTCGCCCGCGTCTTGACGCTCGACCCCGGTCCCACCGATTTCTGGTTGCTCTAGCCCATCAACGCTGCTTGAATTCATCGGGGACGCGTTGACGCCGCGGCCGCAGCCGAGACGCGACGCACCGTCGACGTCCATTTGCCCCATCGGGTTGACTTCAACAGGCGCGACCAACACTCACGTGATTGCAAATGAAAGCTTAGAGTCTAGAACTGTAAATACGACGAACATAGCGTACTTAGCCGGATCTCCCCGACCTCGAACAGCTCACACTCCACAACCTGCCAACCAGATACCAAGATGCCGCGAACGGGTGGTGGATGCAGGTCGTCTCGCCTCGTTCCCGCACCGTATCTGCGTGTTTCTAGCGTCCGTGTGTGTGTGTTAGTGGATGCGTGTGCTGCGTGTCCTGTGTGTGTGTGTGTGTGTGGACGTTGGAGCGCCCGCTGCTACGGCGGCGCTCCGAGAGAAGTGCCTGCCTCGGGAAGACCCCACGCGAGGGCGGCGGGGGCCCGCAGAGTCTTCTGCGCGGCCCCCGCCTCGGCACGATACGACCGTCCAACAGCGAACTCCGTGGTCCTTCAGGGTTTTTATCACGTAGAATTGTGTGTAAGAAGTATGTGCGGCCACACAGACAACTCCCTTGACCTCATTCCGAAACAGACAACACCCTTGACCTCATTCCACAACTCGCGTGCTCGCAGGTCGGGCGTGCGCGGAGTGTATTACAGCGAAACACCAGGCAATGAAGAGCAAGCACCACCAAGACTCAGAGCCATGCTCTCCCAGCGGGTATTCCTCGACGATATGCACGCTCGCCTCGATCTGTGGCGTCCCCGTGTTACTCGAAGAGATCCAGTACTCGTGCGGCGTGCTCAAGCAAGTGCAGCTCGAGGCCTGGCATGTGGTGAACTTGCACATCTTGCGCGTCTTCAGCAGTCTCAGCCGAGAGCAGTGCGACACGGCTGACGCCTTGCTCAAGATCGACCAGTCCTTCTTCTACTCGTGCTGCTCGGCTACGTTGGAGAGTACGGAGGTGGGAGATCGCCAAGAGCGCGAGCGAGGTGGTCACAGTCGTTTGGAGG
>JAADYH010000333.1:0-24853 GCA_023338125.1 Phytopythium aichiense | reverse complement strand
TCCGGCGCCAGCGCGAACTGCAGCGCGAATGCGACGCGCTCGTGCTCGTCCAGCGCCGAGCCCTCGGCCGCGAGCTGCGCCTCCCACTGGTCCATGGCGAGGAGCTCGACCTGCTCCGGACAAGGCAAATCGACAAGTGAGAGCGAGGTGAACGCACGGGAGGGTCACGAGTTGTTGAGAGCGTTCCCAATGCGTGGGTTGAACTCAGGTCGAGAGCTCATATCCGCGATGTGATACGCCGCCGAAGGTTGAGGATGGCTACACTTTGGATCCACAGAGGTCGACTCCCGTCCTCGTCTGCCCCTCATCGATGCCCAATCCCAACGATATCAGCAGAAGAACCGAGCGCGGATGGTCTGCGATAGCATGCTGTCATTCTGTTGACAAAGTAGGCGGAGAGGCTAGGTGTTGAATGCATCGGCGAGCAGGACTGCGTACTTGATCGTATCCGTCGCTTGCTTGATGTGAGCGGCGGAGGACGACACGTTCGCAATCATAACGGTGGAAGGCGCGTTGTCCACGTCAATGTGCTCCTTGAGCAGCATGGTAAGCTTCGAGTTGCGGAACGGAACATGGCCAGTCGAGTTCTGCGCGCGGATGCACTCTTTCAACGCCAGCAAGCTCGAGTTGATCTCCTTCGCTTCGCGCAGCTCCTTGGAGTTGCGCTGGAGACCCTGGCCAGTGTACTCTGCTCCTGCGAGGTCCACAAACACGAGCGCCCCGCCAGTGAAGAGAGCCTGCTCGTTCTCAACGCGTTGCTCAATCGCCTTGACCACGTCCTCCGCATTCTCCACCTGCCTCTGCAGCTCGTTCAGCCGCTGCGTTTCCTCGGGTGGCGTCTTGTATTTCCCTTGGGTGTACTTGCCGTCAGGGCCGACCACGTAAAGCTTGCTCTGGATCGCGATGTACAAGTCGTCGCGCGCTTTCCCGAGCGGGACTACGCGCGACTTGGCAACGACAAGCTCCTGCCGAGCTCCAGCCAGCGCTGGTGTCACTATTTCCAACTCGAGAATCGCATGCGAGCGACTGCTCTGGCTGTGCAGCTCGGATGTGCCTTCCGCGCGAAGACCACGAGCAGACTCGATGATGTCCAGGACTGCGACCGCCGAGTCACCGTAAGCGGCGCGCAGCGACTGAGCCAGCACTTCTCCGTTTGGACCCGTTGTCGTCTCGCTCCGGACATGGATGACGCCGTCCGCGTCCTCGCGCACAAAGCCTGGCTGCCGGTTGTTGAGCAGGTCGAACACCTTGCCGTTGTACAGCTCGAAGAACCGCACCTGCACGAGAGGAGGGCTGTCTCGCTCTGTGAACAGGTCGCGGACGGCCCTCTGGCACACGCCGAGCTCGGGTCCATACCCAAAGATCGTGTGCGTCTTGCCGCTGTTGGTGTGTCCGTACGCGAAGCAGCAGGCGGTACTGCCCGCCAGCACCTGCTGGATGAGCGGCTGGATGCCCTGTGTGTACGCCTCCGCGTTCTCCGTCGACAGGACGCCAGCAAGCGGCCGATAGCGCTTGTCCGCACCCTTAATAAGCACGGTGGACGTCTCGGGCTCATAGTCGTAGACTTGGAGGGAGTCGCCTTGCTCCTGCACCGCCAGCGGACGTGGACGCAGAAACACTTTGGCCATCCTCCCGAGCAGATTGTCAGGTGTGCTCTTGGACGACTGTTGGGAAATGAAATGGATGGTGGCCTCCCTGGGATGGATTTTGATGTTAGATTTTGCATGCACAACAGCAAGCATGGCTCTGACAGATGTCGTTGATCGTGCCTTGGAGGAAAGGAGTGCGAGTCGCGGTTGAAGATGATCAACGATGCTATGACAGCAAAGGATCTGAGGTTGCAGTGCGAATGGAACACGGTTTCACTCACTGACACACTCATTGACGCAGGCGGACGAATTCGATTGAGCAAACTGCTCAGACTGCACCCCGCTGCAGTCTGTTGGGCACCGATGAGCCTGCGGTCGCCTGCAGATCCTGTTCGATCATCTGGTAGTTTATGCCGATTCGCCCGCTGATGAACCCAAACAGGAAGTCTGTCAAAGCTGCAAACGTCTGCGCCAACCCCGGTGCAGTCTTGTGCATCGTTGGTTGGAAGCGGTAGAAGAACTGCAGCAGCGTGCCGCCAGACGGAGAGTCACTTTCTCCTCCGTTGTCGGCGTTGTAGCTTGGTCGGCGAAGTACGATGTATACCTGCTTGAGGATTCGGATCCCGGAAGCCGGTTTGGCCGCGAACTCGGCCGCCTCCGACACGATGCAGTAGATGATGACGATGCGATCCAACTCCTCGAATTGCTGCAGCACTCGCCATTCAGTGAACGTGCCGCTCACGATGCCGTTGCCCAGCTCGATGCGATAGCTCTCGGCGAGCATCTCGTCCACCCCATTGACCTCCACACTCTGTAAACAAATCAAGCACAGAGGCATCACGTTAGTGAAACGCAGCCGACAGCAAGCATAAATCGCGTGCCTGTTGTTTGTCCCGGTACACGAAAGACGCGCGGTCAGGCATCTTGGAATACAAGTCGACAAAGTGGTGCCAGACGGCTCGTCGAGTAGACTCCAGGTCGAACGGCAGCAACTTGCTCGCAACGAGCTCCATTGTAGCTTGGCGCGGGTTGTCCTGCTCCACCTTGGCACTGCGATAGGCCTTCTCGGTCGTCGCGAGGCCGTTCGCAATGAACGTGGCGTCCATGTCTTTGTGCGCGCACGCCACGCTATCCTTCAGCATGCCAAAGATCTCGGCACTGGACAACCCGGAGATCCCTGTGAAGGAGGGAGGGCTCGGATGGACCGTCATGAGCGAAGTCGGGGCGTGGATAGACACCACCCCAGAATCTCCCGTCTGGCTGACGCCCAGCAGGCAGGCGTTGATATCCGCGCGCGCGTTGCGAGGCCGTTTGGGCACCAGGATGCGCCTCAGTTGCGTTGCCGTCTTGACTTGACTATCGACCAGCAGCCGCAGCCGCGTGTTCTCCGTCTCCGCTCTCACTCGCTTGGCCCTCTCACCGCGTGCAAGCTCTTCCCACGGCGTCGTAGGTCGTTCGCAGGGGTATAATTTGTCGACGACGCGGAGTGAGGCCTGTGTGTCATGCGCGTCGCTCGTCAAGACCAACGAGCCCCGCTCGCGGCCGCCATCGCTCCCCAGTCCGTCCAGGTGGCGCTGGAGCTCCGCGGCCTGGCGACGAAGATGGACCAGCTCCAGCCGCCGCTCGCTCCGCGCCTTGTTGGGCTCCGCCTGCTTCGCCCGGGGCCTCCCAGCGCCGGAAGGAGGCGCTGTTTGGCTATGCCGCGCGACAATTGCGTCCGTGGTAGACAGCACGCCCGACGAGCTGTCAGTATCGGAGGCGAGCACCGTCGAGCCTCCACCGACGACCGAGACCTCAGGCGCGCCGTCCAGCCGCGAGAGCCACGCCAGCGCGTCGTCGTCGCCCAGCAGCGAGCCGATCGCCAGCGCCTCCAAGTCGTCCGCGTCCGCCATGATGACGGACAGGTGACGAAGTGATTCGAACGAACTGGCTGAGTCCGTTGGGATCAGATGGTGAGTTCTGTAAATACTTTAATAGTATCCCCTTCATATTCAGATGAAGAGGTCCTGTAATTTACAGACTGTAAATACTGTCCCCTTTCTCATCAGTCGGCCTCGGAAGCGAGCTGCGACACGGATCAGATATAGATTTGGAGAATTTCAGATCGCCCACCCAACATGGCGGCGAACATGGCGGCCGCGAGTCTGCGCGCGTCGCGGCCGCTGCTGGTGGCGGCGGCCAAGAACGGGCGTGTGGTTCCTTGCGATGTGGACGCGACCTCGTTCCTGCTATCGCTCCCGCGCGGCGCGTACACTGGCGCGCGCACGGTGCAGCAGACGCGGATGTTCGACTACGAGGGCCACATGAAGCGGCTTGGTGCGTTTGTCCGCTCGGTTTGATAACCGGCCTCTAAGCGCCTTCAACGGCATTACCCACGCTTGGTCCAGCCTGCGCGCTCCTCCTCTGGTCGGTTGCTGTCGGCTCTGACGCTTGCATCTGGGATCTGATGCCGCACAGTGGACTCGACGGTGGCGATGCACGCGGCGCCGCTGGTCCCTCGCCAAGTGGAGAAAGTGCTGGTCCCGCGCACCGAGGAGACGCTGCGCGCGGCCATGCGCGAGTTCAAGGCCCAGTTCGGGTCGGAGGAGGGCGAGGAGTACAAGATCAACCTGCTCGTGTGCGCCGCTGAGGAAGACGGAGACAAAGCCACCGAGGCCGAGACGCTGCTCGAGAACACGGACGTGTACTGCCACATCGGTCTGCTGCCACCGCTGCGCTCGGAGCTCGTCAAGCTCAAGGTGGCGGGGCTTCCGCGCCACAACGCGACGGCCAAGGACTCGGCCTGGGTGCGCGAGCGCAAGGCCATCTACGACAGCCTCCCGCCTGACGTGGAGGAGATCGTGCTCATGGACCCGGCCACGCGCGAGCTGCTCGAGGGCTCGCAGACCAACTTCTACGCCATCCAGGACGGCGCCGTGCACACGGCGAACGATGGCATCCTGAACGGCACGGTGCGTGCGCTCGTGCTCGACGTGTGCGAAAAGAGTGGCATCCCCGTGGTCTTCTCGCCGCCGATGCTCGACAAGGTGGACCAGTGGGAGAGCTGCTTCATCTCGAGCACGTCGCGCCTCGTGCTTGGCGCGCGTGAGTTGCAATTCCAAGACCTTGACACCAAGCAGCCGCGAGTCAAGACCTTCCCGCCGAGCACGCTGCTCGAGCGCATCTCGTCGCTCGTGCGCGCTGCGGTCGTCAACAAGAGCTCGCTCGTGTTCGACGAGTAGAGTTGGTAGCATTGGAGCTCCGTGTCGAGCGCGGCAAGACTATTGCGCCAAGTGCGTGTGAATAGACCACACTCAATTAGACCTGTCGTCACAGCAGGTAGAACACGCACGAGGCATGGTGATTGACATGGTGATATTGACGTTCAGGACGCATCGAGCTCAGCCACCTCCGTCGGAGTTGTCAGCATTCGCATCTCGCTCGGCTCCTCTCGTTCGAGAATATCTCTGCCTGTGCTTGCTTCGCTCCACGCCACTGTCGGCTGGCGAACTCTCAGGTACTTCGACGCCTGCATTTCAAGTTGGCGCCACTGGACAATCTTTGCCGGCGCAGTTTTGCCTGTCAGCAGTTTCCAACGCGCGATGGGCCAGCGGGTGAACCGCTCACGCACACGCTCGGTATAGCTGGCACGCTCCAGCCACTTGGCCACTGCGTTCGCTGCCTTCGGTCGATCCTGCATGGCCGCGTACGCTTTGGCCACACGCAACCAGTCATCGCAGTCGTCGTCGACTTCCCTCGCACCATCAACCTCTGTCTTCTGAGACTGCCGCTGCTCGCGCTGGAGAACTGCAGCAGCCACGGCGCGGCGCTTCCGCGTGAGCAGTGACGGTCCCTCCTGTAGCTTCTGCTTGCGCTTGACCATGACGTTAAATGCGTCCTTCGCCAGCGCGAACTCTCCTTGTGAAAAGTAGCGGTCGCCTGCGCGTCTCCATGTGTCTGGTGCCTTGACAAACTCCTGCCATGTCGAGAAGCGGCTGGCCATTCCTGTGACAGTGGCACTGCTGCGATGTGACTCGCTGCGGGACAGCTCGCCAGCGTCTCTCTTCTTGCGAAAGGCTTCTTCAAAGGCAAGGGCACTGAGTCGTCTTGCTGCTGGGTCCCCCTCGCGCTGGAGCACCCGTGCAACTAGGAACAGGATGTCGGCAGGCTGCCAGTCAAAGGGTGAGTCGTCGAGCACATGCAGGAGGTACTCTCTGCTTTGCCGGAACTCGTGCAGAGTAAAGAGAACGACGCCAGCGCGAAATACTACTTCGGATAGCCGGGAGTACCGCGGGAATCCTCGAACAATGCCAGCGAGCGTCTCTGCAGCTTCCCGGCCTTTTCCCGACAACTCCAATGCTCTCGCCAGCTCCTCGAGAAACTGTGGGTTCCCAACGAGCCAAACGTGCGCTGCAGCCTGTTGGAAGCGAAGCATCGCGCCATCAAGGCACTCCCGACGGCCAGACTGCTCGTACAGGGCAACGTTGCAGCGCGCTAGCTGGCGAAACAGCGAAGGCGGGGGGAATTTGCATCCTCCAGCACTCTCGGATTGAGAGAACAAGCCAATAGCGCGCGCGAACTCGATGCGAGCGTCGTCCAAGCGCTTGCCAGTCATGAGCACGATCCCTCTTCGCGTGTGAAACAAGTGCTCGCCGCTGCCCAAGGTGCGCGGTAGGTAATGTTGCGCAAGCTGCTGCCACCTCTTGCGCGCGATCTCTTTCTTCTCGCGGTCTTCTCGCTGTCTTCGCTCTGTCTCCTGCCGCTCCACTTGCTGCTGCGCATTGAGTATCGGCGCGAGAATCGGATCCTCCTCGAAGAATTCATGGTAGAAGAACTTCCTCGGCTTCCTCTTCTTGTCAGGGACATCCTTTTCCAGCATCGAGTACTCCTTCGCCGCGTGTGAGCGAACCGCGTCGTAGTCGAGGTCCAGCGGTGGAGACGACCCAGCGGAGGCGTCGGTGAGATCAATGAACGCTCGAACGTTCTCATAAAGATGTGCCATGTGCAGCTCGGCGTCGACAGCAATAGCAGCCGCCTCCATAGGCGTCCACAGCAAAGCTTCGAGCCGCGAACCCTCACGCTCCCAGTCCTCCCGCGCCATGCTCTCAACATCTGCGCGCATCATACGCAAGATGTCGCGCTCGCGCCGTCGCCTTCGGTCGTACTTTGCCTGATCGACCTCAAACTGCTGGGCTCGCCGGTCCTCCCTCTCCATGGACGATCGCTCCCGCTCATCGCGGGCGATGGCTGCCAGCTCCTCCGCTCGAGCCACGCTGAGCTGCCACAGTTCTTCGTCCCGCATTTCACGACGACTCCGAGCCTCCGCCAGCTGCTCCCGCTGCTTGTTGGTCAGCCGTTGAGTCTTTGCTTGCATATCCCGCAGCAGCCGCTGGTACTCGCTAGCGCGCATCTCCGCGGCAACACGTGCAAGCTCGATCTGTTCTTCAGTGCCCATCAGTTCACGCTCGCTCGCTTCTCGCTTTTGGCTTGCTAGTCGAGCTCGCGTTTGCTCCCGAAGCAACTTGGACTGCGCCTCACGTTTCTCGCGCTCGTGGATCGCTCGTGAGTGCTCGTCCTCAAGCTTCAGCGAGTAACTCTCGCGGCGGCGCGCTTCCTCCATCTCTAGTTGGACCTGCGCCTTGTGGAACTGAAGTGGGTCGATGGCAAATCTCAACCGTTCGCGCTCGCGCTTGACTTGCCACTCGAGCTCGTGTGCTCGCTTTTTAGCAGCGAAGTGCCAATGGCGGCTTTGGGCGTCGCATACTGCCATGGCTTCCCGCTCCGATCGTTCTCGCTCGAGTTCTGCGTGCTTCAGTCGTCTCTGTTGGTCTTTCCGAAGTATTGCGACAGTCGCTTCGTCGGTAGTCGCGGCGTCACCCGCTCTGGCAGCAAGCTCACGAGCGATTGCCTCTTCCTCTCGCTGTCTCACTTCGCTCTTGAGCTCAAGCGACAGCGCATTCCACTTGGCTCGCTCCACTGTTTCCGCCTCCAGTCGTCGTTGCGCGAGTTGCTGCTGTCGCCTTGCATCATCTTCTAGAATGGCTCTTTGGGCAGCTTCCTCACGCTCGAACTTCTCTCGCAGCAACTGTTTGCGGCGTGTGATCTCGCGTTGCTTGGCTTGTGCTTCCACTTCTCTCCGCGCGTGCTCGGCCACCACGTACCGAGTCTGAGCTTCCTCGTCGCGCATGCGCTCGCTCTCCCTCCACGCTCGTCGCTGCTCTCTCAGGACAGCTCGCCGCCGCTCGTCTTCATCGACGGAGCGCAGCGCTCGGATGTACTCGCGCGTCTCTCTCTCGGCAATGCCCATGTCCAAAAGTTCACGAGCTATTGAAAGCCGCTCATTTGTCGCTTCCAGTCGCAGCGCCTTCGCCTCACACTCTTGTGCCTCGCGTCGAGCTCGAACTTGCCGCTGTGCGTCGACAAACTCCATCTTCGCGTCGTGGACTTTTTGCTCGCGCTCTTGGACCAGCGATCGAAGAACGAGCACGGCATGGACTAGTTGTGCGCGCGTTACGGTGATCTTCGGAGGTTCAGAAGGTCTCTTGCGGGCGTACTTCTTGCCGTTGACGACAGTGTAGTCTGGTATCCTGCCCCGATCGACGGCGACTGGCGTCTCGGTGAGCAGCGAAAGCATCCCGTTGACCGTCGCCGCGAGTTTCGGGTCGCTGACCGCAAGGTCGCGAAGGCGGTGTAGACTCCCCGCGGGAGCTAAGCGCGTCAAGAGAGCGCGGATCAGCACCTTGAGTGTCTTGCGAAACTCTTGCCGCTCGCGTCGTCCCCTCCACGTGGCTTGAAGCTGAGATGCATAGCGTGTGAGCGACTGTCGATAGCGTTCTCGTCGTCGAAGCCACCGGCGAGCAACGAGCTGGATCGATATCGCTGCCTCCCATCGGCGATAGAGAACAACCAGACGAGCACGTCGCAGTGCCTCGAGGCTTTCGCTCTTGCTGAGTCGCTTCACGCGGAACGTGCGCTGTATCCTCACCACAAACGGCGTGAGTTGCGCGAGCCTCACGCTTTCTTGCCGCTGCCACTCGACGAAACGGAGCCAAGAACGCCATCGCGAGCGGAGCTTGTGTCGCTCGTACACTCGGAGCAGCGGTGGCGCCATGCGCGCGAGCTGCGAGCGCCGCAAGTCGAGCAAGAGCGACCTCAGCTGCCTGTCAGCGAGCGAAGCTGCGTGCAGTTCACGCTCGTGCTGTTCTCGCAGTTGACGTGCGTTCGCTTGGAACTGGTTTTCAATAGCGTTGGCGGTGCTATCCTTTGTCGGAGACGGTGACGATCGCGAGGCTGCAGTTGATTCGACTGCAGTCGGTGGCTTCCTTCGCACTGGAGAGGATGCAGCCTTGATCGTGGCACTATCGATGCTGTCCGTGTTGTTGTTGGTATCAATCCCTGCCTTGCGTGTTGGCGACGGGGATGGTGAAGGTGCAACGATCTCGCGAGCCGCCGCGGTGACGGATGCCGAGGCTTGGCGGTTGCGCTGCAACGCCACCTTGCTCTGATGTGTTCGTCGCAGACGAAGGTAGTTGAGCGGCTCGGGTGCCAGCGAGAAGCGGACGTCGCGTCTCTTGCTGTCAGCTGCGACGTCGCGCTCATCGCTGCTCCGAGTGGTCTTGTCGGGTCGCTGGATTGACTGCAGTCGGCCTGGGAGTACCTCGTCGACGTTCAATCCCGGTGGGTCGTGGTTGATAATCAGATTGTCATTCACTGCTGCTACCTCTTGAGGCGATGTCACTGGAAGCGCAGCGCCGAACTGGAAGAAGCGCATGGCGTGGCAGTCGTGCTTAGGTGTGCGCCTTCATGTCGTGCTTCTCCTGTTGCTTTGCGTCTGCATCACATCGCGTGAAATGTTGGCAGGTGAATCACATGCGCTATTTCTGGTGAAATGTCAGCTCTTCGGTGAGGAAACGGGCAGGGCTGGCAGGGAGTTGCTTTTCCCAGCTCCGCTGATGCGGTGCTGACAGCGGGAGGACGATCAAGAATGCCTCCCGTTGATGCTGGTGTCAATGACGCAGACAAAGAGAGAGCAGAGGACGTCAAAGATGACGAGGACGACGGAGACGAAGAAGAAGAGGAGGACGACGAGGAGGAAGACGAAGATGAAGACGAAGAAGAGGACGGTGATAACGACGCGGGGGAAGGAGGTGAGGGCGAGCAAGACACAGGAAACGGTGCGAGTGTCGGTAGCAAGGCGTCTTCGGGCGGCAAGAAGGGTTCGTCCAACAAGGTGGCCGTCGGTGCACCATCATCTCCATCCGTCGTGCTCAAAGTCCGTCCTCGACCGCGCAAACCCGACGACTTGGCCGCTACATCGATGCGGATCACGCAGCAGAAGCGACTCGGGCGAGCATGGGGAGGCGGCGACGATGGCGCAGACGAGCGAGGCGGCCCGCGAATCGACCTGGCGCACTTGGCGTACGTGCAGGAGGACTTCTCCCGGCGAACGGATGCCGTGGCGCAGCTGCGGACGCGCATGGCGGCCAAGTCTCGGCCCGGGTACGAGCTGCGCGTGCAGCGTCGGTGGGACTGCGCCAGTCTTTCGCGCATGGTCCTCCGCCGGCACTTTGCGTGGCTGCCCTGCGTGGTCGCGACCATGATGGACGCCGTGTGGGACGGCGACATCCTCCAGGCCCACTCGTTGCTGCTCGAGAAGCGCGAGGGCGTCAACTTCCGAGACCCGCGCACTGGCCAGCGAGCACTCAACCTCGCCATCCAGCAGCAGCACGAGCCGATCGTCCGGCTGCTGCTTGACCGAGGGGCCGACGTGAACGAGCCGGACGCGGACTCGGGCGGAGCGTCGCTGGCGCCGGTGCACAACGCACTCATTATGGGCAACAAGGCGCTGTTCCGTCGCCTACTCAAGGCTGGGGCCAACCCGGAGCAGCAAGATGGGGAAGGCTTCACGCCGCTGCTCTGGGCGTCAGTCCGCGGGTACTTGGAAGTCGCGGCGCAGCTCGTGGAGACGCATGGCGCCGACGTGAACCACCAGGACGCGCTCGGCTGGACGCCGCTCCACATCGCGTGCTTCAAGGGGTACGCGGACATGGTGGACTACTTGCTGGTCGAGCGGGGAGCGCGGACGGACGTCGAGGACGCCAACGGGTTCACGCCGTTCATGTTCGCTCGGATCGCCGAGCACCGGGACATCGTCGAGCGGCTGGACGCGCACGCAGCGACGATGGAGCGCAAGCGACTGCAACGCCTGGCGCGTCTCAACAACAAGAACAAGGTCAAGGCGGTGAAGAAGACGAAGAAGAGCGCGAACACTTCGCCCAAGCGCATGTTCGTGACGAGCAAGAACTGATTGTAGCCGATGGTAAAACTATCGACGCTTGGTTTCACGACGCATCGCCGCTCTGACGGAGGAAGACCGCGCGCGGGCGACTCGGGTCCTGCGTTGAGAGGCGCATCTCTCGGCGGTAGGCCTCGCGGTCCCAGCGGAGCACGCGTTCGACCGGCACAACCCTCGCAGTCCGTGCGCCGAAGCAAGACAGAGCCTCCCGGACCGATGGCGACTCGGCCACGTCGAACGCCGTGAGTCCTAACGCGTTGCGGTGGTTGATGTCGATGCCAACGTCGTCACCCTCCTCTGGGTCGCTGCTGTGCGCGGCGAGGACCCTCAAGATGGTGCTCAGCGTGGGCAGGTCGTGGCCGAGAAGCAGCGCCGCGATGCCGAACGCGTTGTTCCCGTCTTCGTCACTGCAGTCGCTCTCGATCGACGTCCGCAGCAGGAACTCAACAATGTGAGCGTGGCCACTTGCAATCGCCCAGAGCAGGAGGCTACCCGGACGATAGCCTTCGAGGAGCAACCAAGCGCGCGCGGAGTGAGTGGAGGCGGCTTTCGATTGCTTGTCAGGATGCAACAGGAGCTTGAGGATGTCCAGGTCGCCAACCGCGCATGCTGGTACGCATAGCGAGTGAGTCACCGGTACTCCACCTCCTGCCCTGCAAGTCCAGTCCACTCACCGTAATGCACGGCCGTGGCCTCGCCGGCGTGCAGCAAGCGGCTGCACCGGAAGTTGTCCGACCGCGGGGCGACGCTACAAGGCGCGCCGGTCACTTTCTCCGACGTCGACGTTGACACCGCAGCAGCGACCGTCGCGGACGGCAGCGGCACGTGGGGCGACGCGCCGAGCTCTAGCAGCGTCTGCACGACTTGGAGCTGGCCGTGGAGCACGGCCGTGTGCAGCAGCGTCTCACCGTACGAGCTGCGCAGGTCGTCGATGCGCCAAGGGCGTCGCGTGCTACCGAGGAGCATCTCGAGCTCGGACTTGACCAGCGCGGCGTCTCCCAACGCGATGGCTCGCTGCAGCGGCAAGGCGGCTGCGCGAGTCTGGGCCGCTGGACCGCCATGGAGACCAAGCAACCGGTAAGGAAGGAGAGCACGGCGCCGAGGGAGGAAGGAGGTGCCGTACCGGGCAGTCGGTCGCCAGGCTGCTGCGTCGCTCGGCTGAGGAACGATCGGTCGTTCACGCCCAGGAAGCTCTAGCACACGCGGACGGGGAGAGGAGGTGAGCTGACGCCAACCAGCATAGCGCACGCTGGAGCATCCGCACGTCCTCGCCCTCGGTGCATCCCGTCAGCTGCTGCAACTGGCGCGCGGCGAAGGCCCGGAGCGAGACCGGAGCGTCGTTGGCGAGCTGGAGCCGGGCCCATTCGGCCTCGACGGCGCGCGCCTGCTCCTCGGGCGACGCGTCCTCGAGCTGCTCCATCGCGACTGGAGTCGAGACCGCGACTGCTGACAGGAGCGGTGGACGACGGGTCGAGTGTCGTCCTATTTCCAGCGCGCGGCGTCAACAGAGGAGGGTGGGTCACTAGTCATCTATTACACGTTTGCTGTCCTCGTCTCGCTCCACGAGGAACGGGGCGAATGCGCGCTGGCGCCGCCGCTACTCAGAGCCGCCGCCGCGACCGGTCGCTTGCCTGGAGCTGTTTCTGCGGGTTTCTCTCGAGTTTTCCGCCGCCAGCTCGCGTCGCCGACATCTGGCTGCGGACGCCGCGAGCTGGCGAGGATTATATATGACCGTCGCGGGCGGAGGCGGTGGGAGCAAGCGGTGCAGCAGCAGGCGCTCCCTCTCGCGCGCTGGACGCCTAGGCGCTGCCGCCGACCAGGATGTTGTTGATCGGGATGTGCACGAGCTTGACGAAGAAGCCGATGAAACCCATCATGAGGAAGCCCACGGACGTGGCGCCGGCGATGCGCGCGAACTCTGCAGCGAGGGGGAACGGGAGAAGCAGAGGAAGGCGGTCAGGTCAGTCCGAGCTGCGTCGTCAAGTCATGGCGTCCAGGGAGACGCACCCTTGCGGTCCGGCTTGGTGCACTTCTTGACCAGGTGCACGCTGTTCTTGAAGAACTGCTGCAGCGGCTGGAACACGAGCGTGTTGACGTCCGACATGGCGAAGCACAGAGAGAGGGGGGGGAAGGAGGCGGGGGCGGCGACTTCGACGGCTGAAAATGCGGAAATGAGCGACTGACGGAGCTGGCGGGGGCGGTGCGCGGATACGGATGTGTTTTAGCCAATGAGAGGGGGTTAAGAGGGTAATATGACGAGTCAGAGCGCGTTGCGAAGAGACACCACGCGTTTGATTGGCGGAAAAGAGAGACGCGGTGGCGGAGCGGCAGAAGTTGCCACGCGGACGCGACTGCACGACAGACATCCGGCGGAATGCAGCAAACATCGCGTCTAATATTGTAATTTTATATTTATGTGGGCTCTAACGAGATATAACATCAGAATAATGTGCGTAGATGAACATGTATGCAAAACGTAGAAGCTATATGAGAAATATTGACTAGATTTGGTACTATTATCGTACATATTTCTCCAAAAAAATTCAAATGCAGGTTTGACTGGGAAGGCAAAAGGGAAAAGTTGCCGTTGGGCTCGTCAATCCGCAGTCACTGCACAGACACTCGCTGCTGCTCCTGGGGAGGCATGAAGCGGCGGCTGGAGAGCGAGCACGAGGTCAAACGCGAGGCGACGGGGCCAGGCGCAGGTGCAGGTTCGGGTCCGGGCCTGGGGACGGCGGCGGCGGCCATGAGCGACGAGATGAAGCACATGGTGGCGGCGCTCATGGCCAAGGAGTTGCTGGCAGCGCTGGCTCCCGGCGGCGGCCAGAGCGGCGCGCGCTTCGGCCGCGTGGCCTTCGGGGACGCGCAGGAGGCCACCGTGAACGCCTTCCTGCACCAGAAGCTGGGCAACGACAGCCTCACGCGGCGGCCCGGGCCGGGCGGCAAGCGACTGACGTACATCGAGAGCTGCAAGGCCATCGAGCTGGCCAACCGCGCGTTCGGCTTCAACGGCTGGTCCTGCCATATCATCGACTGCCACGAGGAATACGTACGCTCCGTCGTTTCCGCCCCGTGGCTCTGTATGGCGCGCGCTGACTGATGATCTCGGTGTGGAATGGGATGGCGCCGACAGCGGGAGAAGCGCGGCGAGCGGTGGACCATCGGCTTCAGCGCGGTCGTGCGCATCGAGCTCAAGGACGGCACAAGCCACGAGGACGTGGGCTTCGGCACGTCTGACGGACAGCGAGACCTCGGCGCTGCCATCGAACAGGCCAAGAAGGCGAGCATCTCGGACGCCCGCAAGCGCGCGCTGCGCCTCTTCGGCGAGTACCTCGGCAACTCTTGCTACGACCGAGAGGTGCGTTTCTCGTGCTCAAGTGTGTGTGTGTGATGGCGCTCTCATCTTACATGTCGATCTGCGTGTGTGCACTGGTCGTGGAGCAGCACATCAAGGAGGTTTCTTCGTCGCGAGCCGTCCCTGGGCCCCCGCCGCTGCCTTCTCCTTCTGGAGTCGCCCAAGCGCGGGCCGCTCCACAGCCGGTTCAGGCGCAGCCAGCTCGCGCTCAACAGCCGCACCCGCAACAGCCTCAACAGCAATACCCCCAGCAGACACAGCAGCAACGATTGCCGCCGCAGCAGCCGCAGCCCCACATTCAGCAGCAACAAGGCCAGATTCGCCAGCAGCCCCAGCCGCCCGCCGTCTCTGCGAGCCGAGGCGCCTCGTATGCGTTTACGTCTGCGCCGCATGGCCTCAGCTCGAATGCGCCTGTGCAGTCGACCACCACAAGCGCCAGCTCCAACTCGTCTCCGCCTTTAAACGCGGCTACAGTTGCGTCGCGGATCTCAGCGATGCACCAACAGCAGCAACAGCAACAAGCGTTCCAGCCGATGCACCCCCAGGCGCTTGGAGGTGGTAGCGGTGGCGGAGGCATAGGTCCTCGGACTGCGGCTTCAACCGGAGCTGCGGATGGCTCCACAACTCGGACGGTTCATCCTCCGCATCCTGAGTCTAGACCGTCCGGTACAAGCGCCTCGAACGCGGCACCGCCATCGCTTCAGCCACTGCACCCATACCCGTCCAACAACGCGCCGCCGCCAGCACGGATGATGAGTAACAGTGTCGGTCGCTCGCCGTTCAAGCTCGATGATCTAACGCGCAACCGCAGCGCTGCAGCGGCGGGCCAACCGACACTCGCACCCGGCGCTGGAAGTGCCGGCTATAATGTGGAAGACCTGAGCTTTTCCCAGTTCGATTACGACCCCAACAACAACGAGAACGCGAAGCGGATGCGTACATGAAAAGCGGTGGGAGCGCG
This sequence comes from Phytopythium aichiense, assembly GCA_023338125.1. Taxonomy (NCBI): domain Eukaryota; phylum Oomycota; class Peronosporomycetes; order Pythiales; family Pythiaceae; genus Phytopythium; species Phytopythium aichiense. The sequence continues at coordinate 9,674 of JAADYH010000333.1, read as the reverse complement.
AGCCGAGAGCGCAGAGGTGAGAATTTCCGCTAATGAATTGGTATTTCGAAGCTATGTGGACGGGGAGAGGTGGCGAGGCAAAGCTCCGATCGGACGAAGTGATGCAAGCGCACGACTGCAGGCACAAGGAAGCGCTCGAACTACGGGACGATGCCATTGGTGAGTTTCTGGAACTGGTCGTAGCGCTTGGTCCACTTGTTGCGGTAGCTCAGCCGCACCATCTTGACGACAGCCTTGACGGTCTGCTCCGCGGAGTGACACGGTAGGAACCGCGTGCGCAGCTTGTGCAGGTCGCGCGACACATCCCGACCGCGGAAGCACGGGAAGGTCGAGTTGTGCATCATGATCTCCACGAGCGTCGTGATCTGGTCGGCGTGGCGCTGCGCCGCGAGCATCCCGAGCGCAAACAGCCGCACAAACTCTCCGAAAAGCGGCGAGGCGACGCCGCCCAGCACCTCGACCATCTCCTTGGTGAGCTTGAAAGGAGCCGTCTCGAAGCTCCAGGCGCCTCCAGGCGCGGTGCCCAGCATGAAGCCGAAGTCAATGTGCACGAGGTGGCCCTGCGTATCCAGCATGATGTTGCCGTTATGCCGGTCCTTGATCTGGAGCAGGTAGCACACGAGCGAGTACGCGACCAGGCTGTGGAGGAAGTTGCGCTGCGCCGCTTTGAACGCGGGCGAGTGCGCGTCCCCGTGACCGTACGTGCGCTCGAAGTGCTGGCGAAGACCCGCGTAGTCCTTGTGCTTCTTGAGCGCGTCGAGCGACTGCGCATCCGTGATGGTCTCGAGCAGTCCGCACGAGCGACCCGTTGACACGATGCGGTACGGACGCAGCCAAAGCGACAGCTGACTCGCTCGGAAAATGTCTTGGAACTTGGTGATGAGCTGCATCGCGAACACTTCCTGCCGGATGTCGTCGTTGCTCTTGGAGATCTGCAGTCACGGGCACGCACGAGCGTTGTTAGATACGGCATATCAACACCAACGAACGGGATCATCACGGACCAGCGAGATCACGTTCCACCCCGGTAGCGAGCCATGAGGAGACGCATCGCGAAGTCGTTCCTGCAGCAAACGCAACCGCGATCAGCCAACAAGTACGCGCGCAGAAGGAAACGAGTCCACTTCCTACCTTCTTCTGAGCCCAGCTCTCACCGAAGACGCCGCTCTCGGTGAACAACTTGGACAAACCGGTCTCGTACGCGACCTTGGACTGGCGGCGGATGAGGTGACACGGATCCACCGGCACTCCAGCAGCGACGGCAGCCCCAATGGCGGCGGCAGCCGCAAATGCGGTCGTGTCTTGCAGTCTATTCTCCCCTGATGACGGGGCCGCTCCATGTGGTGAAGTCACAGCATTCTGACTGGCAACGTTCCAGTGCTGCTCGAGATCCTTTGCGGAGGCGTTGAGCAACTCGTCGAGAGGAGCACAAGTTGACGACTCCGACATGCGCTCGCTCCTCGGCGACAGGATTGACGACGAGCTGCCGCTTCTTGTCAAGGGCGAGCCTTCAGGTGTGCTGTCGATGCTCAAGAGCCTACCGGCAACAGTGAGTTTCTTGATCATGTTCGTCACCAGTGCTTCTTCGTCAAGCGTCACCACCGACGACATAACCCCGCCAGTAGAACCTGCCGAGCTCGCACTGTTAGCCCGTGCGATCGAAGGAGGTGTACCTGAGCCCACCCAGGCGGCATCAAGCGAGCGAGGCACCAGATCAGGGGTGCTCGAGCTTCGAGCAAATCCCGAGGTCTGAGCGCCAGTCGTGTCCTCGATCACCTCAAAGCACAGCAAGCACGGAGCCCGGCTGTGCGTCGAGAAGACGGTCCCTTCGTCAAAGAGAACGCGGACAATCCGGGCAAAAGGGTCCGAGACCTTGCCCAACGGAATGTATGCCATCTCGGGAACAGCGAGTCTGCGTAGCGACGCCGGCAGGTGCTTCTTCCGCTCCGAGGGTGGGTCGACCAAGCGCATATCCTCCGAAATGTCTGTCAACGCCTTGACAAAGTCCCGCTGCTCGTGGAAGTATCGATACCGCTTCTTGCGCTCGGTCTCAATCCAGCGTAACAGTAGTGCGCGCTCCTCTTTCTCGCCCAAAGACGACGTGAGCTGTTTTTGAATTGTCTCCCGCTCAGTCTCATCCTTGGCAGCTGTCGGCGTTGGAGGAGCAGGAGCTGGAGGTGGCAACACTTCGTCGTGGTCCGTGGATGGATGGGACAGTTGTGCCACGCGGGTCTCTTGCGATGAAGAGTCTGCACCAACCGTCAAGCTCTCGAGCTTGCTCTGGATGCCCGGGACTTTGGCGAGTAGTTTCTTCATGTCATCAGCGCTCGTCGTGCTTGAGATTTCGAGGTGCTGGTTCACGACTTTGGCCTCGATCGACATGAGCAGATGCGCGCACAAGTTGTACGTCTTCGGGTCGTGGTCCTGGATCTTGGCCTCCAGCAGCCAGAAGAGCTGCAGCGCCAAGTGGATCGAGTTCTCCAAGTGCTCGACGTACGATTTGGCACGGCAGATGGATAGCAGCAACGCCACAAGCGCGTCCGTCTTGACGACGTCCGCATTTAGCAGTAGATGCATGATCTGCGGAATGTAAAACTCGACGTCGTCCACGTTGGTCTCCACGTATGCCGCGAGTCTCTCGATGACAAGCTCGACCATCATGGCGTTGTTGCGGTACTTGTGCAGCAGCGAGACGGCGACATGGGCGTCGAACGGACTCTTGTCATCGTCCAGCAGTGACAGACACAGCGCTCGCTCACTCGACAGCGACGCAAGGTTCAGCATCGACAGCGCATGGAGCCACCGCAGCTTCTCAGTCGGCGTGTCGGCCTCGACGACCACCAGCTTGGACTTCTGCGTGCTGATCACGAGCGACCTCTCGACGTGTTTGGTCTTTGTCGTTCGTCCAAGCAGCGCCGCGCGCATCGCTGGGTCCAGCGAGAGGGCGTCCTTGGCAGCGACAACCACAATTTGCTTCTTCGCTCCTGTCGCGCTGTCACCGGTGTGTCTCTCCGCGTCGTCCTTGCTCGCGAATACGTGCAAGATCCGCCCGCGCAAGACGCAATACCGGCGGTGACGCATGCGCTCCCGAAGCTGCAAGAAACCTTCGATCAGCGTTTTGTCTTCCTCGGCCGCTGACTGGGCCTCCGTCTGGAGTGAGACGGAGGGTTTCACGACTTCAGAGAGAGAAGGGATGGTTGCGCCAGGGGCTTCCGGTAGCTTTTCAGTGTCGGGCGTTGTCAAAGTCGCAGCCATGGCTGGGTGAAGCGGAGGAAGCCACGAAGCTCTCGAAGTCTGCAGGACGGACGTGAGCAACACGAAGGAGCCTTTGGGGTCAGAGCTTCATCACCTTGACTGTGCCGCTTGCTGGGAACCTGCGCTTTCTCCTGCTCTTCTCTTGCATGCGTCGCTGCAAAATTGGGACCTGGTTGACTACAACACACGCGCAGCACCAAAATAGATCACCAACCTCCCGCGTTGATGGAACAGCTGCCTCACCCAAAACCACCACAGTTGATATGAAATCTCGCTTTTGTTCTCTGCTTCGGGCGATTCACACGAGCCTCGAGCCAAACCCCATCGCAATGCTGCAAACTGCATCTCGAAGACGAGCGCACTGCTTACAATGCCGCGCTCCTCGGCACGATAGATGCTACTCGCGCACACTCACAACACACGATACGAACACTCATTCCCGGCCCAGCTGCTAGTTGTCAGGGACGTCGGCGAACAAATCGCCGTAGAACTCGCCTGGCAGCTTCGGACGCATGTACTTCTCGACAAACGTGCCAATCATGTTGGCGCGCTTCGCTTCAGCACCGAGCGGGGAAGAAGAGATGGCGCCAATGTCGTGCTGGTATCGGTGGAACGCGCGTGACAGCATGGCAGCGTTGATGGCAGTCTGGCGAACAAGAGGCCCGAGCCACGCCCCAGACACAACGGTACCGTCCAATAAAGGACCCAGCACCCGGGCAGTAAAGATCTCGCCCTCATCCAGGTAGCTCTCCTCTTCGTTGGTGATGACGTCGCGCTGATTAAACAGCGGCGACGTCTCGTAGCAAACGCGGACGCAGAAGAGGTCGTTGCCCAGTGGATCGATGATGATCACGACACCCGACGTTGGCATCGGCAGCTTGAACGCCGACTCCCACAAAGTGCTGCCAGGGCGATACGTCTGCTGCGACTCATTCCAGACGATCAGCACATTCGTGTGCTCCAGCAGTGGCATCGACTCCGGGTCTGGGTCGTCGTCATCCTCAAGCGGCATCGTCGGGACGTAGAAGCACGTTTCGTAGCTGTAGTGCGAGTGGTACAGCATGCGGCCGTTCACGAGCTCGGGGTCGACGCTCCCTGCAAATCCTGTGTGGTTCTTCAGGTCGATCTGCTCGCCCATGGCCGCCAAGAAGAGCTCGTAATCGCTCGACAGTTCGATCGCCCCGGAGCGAACATCCACCGTGTCAACGATGTGAATCTTGTCGTAGCCTCCCTGAGAAGGTCGGCTAATCACATACGCGACGGCCATCTCGAACGTCTCCCGGTCGGCCAGCTTGTCAATCGCCTCGAGGTCGCGTGCGAAGTTCTCCATAGTTGCCTCCATTGAGAATACCGATCCCCAGTTCCGCACGGAGAGAAATCCGAGCTCGCTCATCATCCGCCGAGACACTTCCCACTTCTCGAGCGCCAAGTCTTTGGTCGGTGGCTCCGGTCGCACACAGCGAGCACCATTCACCTGAGGCGATTGCGCTGCCAGTTTGTCTTCTTTGCTCTGCATGGTGAGCAGATGCGTGAAAACCGCGTCCTGGGTCGTCCGCAGCTCGTCGCGGCCAATCGATTGCGCCTTACGCTCGCTCATCGAGCTGATGCCGGTGTTGCCCTCGCTTGGCAACACTTTCAACGGACTAGCGTCAGCTCGCGCTGCCGGAGCCTTCCAGCTCATCATCGGTGTCTTCGCTTGAGTATCGCGGATTGCACTCAGCAACGGGTCCGCGACGCGCGTCTCCTCATCGCTGTCACCTTCCTCCAGCTCGTAATCGCTCGAGTCCGTGTTGTCGTCCGAGTCCGCTTCAGCCGATTCTTGGAAGTTCTCGAACTCAGCAAGGCTCTTCGGGCGAGGACCGTCTTGGTACCGAGGCTTCGATCTCCAGACGTAGCGACCAGTCGAGTCTCGCATGATTACAATCGTCTCCGCCCCGCCATCGGTGTCGATGGGCTTCTCGATCACAGTCAGAATCGAATTCTTGTTCACCGAAAAGAAGCGGCAGTACTTGTGAATATCTTCTGACGACACATCGTATCTGCAGAATTGAGAAAGAGTCGCCTGAAGCACAATCGCAGCAGTTAAATACCACCGAAAAGAGCATTTGGTAATCCGCGGTGTACGTACCCTCTCCGTCAGTGGTGAAGAATGTGCGAGAGCACCAGAGTTGCTGGTCTGGGAGATGTGATGCTTCATCAGCATATTCACGAGCTTTTGCGCGGCTTGGCGCACTGCGACCGCAGTGGTCTTGGAAGTGAACGACTGGATCCGCTCATTGCCGTCCACAACCGTCGTGATGATCTTCGCGATCACTTGCTGCTTGCCGAGAAGAAGCGGGGCCGCAACGATCCACTCGATGATGCACTGATACGCTGTCGCCATGAGCCCATCCAGATAGAAGGGAACTCGGCTCGAGCGTAGAATTGGAGCACTGTTGGTGATGAAATCGCAGCACGCGTTCACCAAGTGCACCACCGAGTTGGTGTGGTGGAAGAACAGCTCGTCGCACACCAGCGAAAGGTGTCGAAGGCAGTCGAAGGCCGTAAACATCACAGGCGGCTTGTACTTGGACGACTTGCTGATGATCGAGCAAATTGTCAGGATGGTGAAGGGGACCTGCGAGCTCCGACTGGATGCCAGCCCATTCGTCCACAGCGCTGCCTCTTGTTGGATGGCGACCGTCAGGATCCACATAATCATCTGCTGGTTGGTCGGGTCAGCCTCCGACTTGATCGCATTCATCAGCAGCGACACCACATTCGAGCTCGTGTGTTTGGGCAAGCTCGAGTACAGACCAGCAATATCGAGCATCGCAGGCGCCACAGTCTCGCTCTCGGCCTCAGTAATCAGGGAACGCTGTCTCAGACATCATGACGAGACGATGTTAGCTTTGTGAGTTGGCGTGATTTTCCGAATGCAGATAGAACATCTCGTACCGGCACGTGCGAGTGGAGCGTCAGCAATGATCCAGATGCCTCAATTGATGCACGACGTAGCAAGACGATCGGAATTCCTCCAATCGAGTGGTCATCCTGGGCGAAGAAGGGGTCTACCCCTCTCCGATTGGCATCTGCACGGGTCGCAGGTGAGGTTGGCGTCTTCTTCTGCTCGGAAATACTGCACAGCAAGTCATTCACCGCACCACCGATTAGGTCAAAGCAATTCCCCACCGAGCGCTGTCAAATAGCGTACCGGAACATGCGCTCGACAGCGTTGTGGAACGGCCCGGTCATCACCCCAGCACCGCGCAGCGTGTGGTTCCCGTACAACGAGAAAATCTTCGACCAGTTGTAGATCGCCGACGCAGTGATCCTCTCGTCGTCGTCCAGCAAAGCGTTTTGCAGGGCCATCAAGCTGCGGATGCCGTGTGCCCAGTTGATTCGCTTCGCTCTGCCAGTCGAATAATGGCACAAAAGCTTCCCCAAGCACCGGAGCGCCTCGCTTCGCCCTGCCGCAAACCGCGGCTTGCGCGTCAGGCACGCATCAAAGAGCCAAGGGCCGAGCAGCCGCAGGATAGTGTTGACATCAGGCGGGGCTCGAGGCTGCACAAATGTGGTCGATTTGTCCCCCTTGGTGATCACGTCGCGCAAGTCGCGGTCGTACTCGTCTCCATTGGTGACAGCTTGGAACATGGAGTTGTCCCGCGGAGCACCCGAGTTCAGTGCCCCAAGAACTTGCTCCCACTTCACACGAGGAACTTGCTCAACGCGTGAGAACTCGTCAGCCAGCCGACTGATACCTTTCTATAGGAGCCACAACAAAGCGTTTAGTTTGTTGCCCCGGGGAAAGATGCACGGAAATCTGCAGAATTGGTGCAGACTCACAATCGCCGCCAAGTACACGTCCGCGTCAAATAGCGCGGACGGATGTCCGATCACTCGCAACCCCCGGTACCAAGCATAGGCAATCTGCGGACTCTCGAGCCTGCAATAAAGGAGTCCAGCTCGCGTTAGATATTGGCAAGAGCAGCCAGCACGATTGTGCATCACAGACTCACTCGAACGTCGATTGCAGCCGGTTGTCTGCCCAGACGATCTCCACGTCCCTGCTGGGGTCCGAGTCGTTGATTTGCCGCATCATGCTCTTCGTTAGCGCCAGCGTGACAGAGTTCCACTGCTCGATGACCATGGTGCGGTGGATCCAGCGTCGACAAAACTTCTGGAGCAGCCCCCACAGCTCTCCGCGCGGTCCGCAATACTGCAGCGAGCGCAGGTACACCTCGAACAGAATACGCACGACCTGGCCGCAAAGCTGGTTGCCCAGCACGTTGCGCAGGTTGTGCAGCACTGCGTCCGCCGAGCCAAGCAGCAGTCGAATCATCCGGTCCCACGTCTGCGGCGACAGCATCGCTCCCCTGCGCTTCGCGACCGCGTCGAACACGTCCAGCACTCTGTGTCGGATGCAGCCACAGCGTTACAACGTGACCGCACCCTTCGCGCATCTCTGTAAACGTCCGTGCGCGCCACTTACTTGGAGCAGAGCGACACCTGCTTGGCCACGCTTGCTTCACTTGCGGCGACAGTCGCGCTCCCATTCGCAGCTGCGCCGGCCGCTGGCGTCCGCTCCTCGAAGAGCAAGGTCATCTGGCCCAGCAAGTCCTGGATGAACACTTGCTCCACCTTCTGCATGCAGCCCGGGCGTTGGTCCTTGCCGCTCTTGCCGCTCGCGTCGACGCCGAGCCACTTCTCGTAGATGCGCAGCGAGCCGTGGATGACGTCCGCGTCGTCCATCGGCAGCGCGAACGCGTGGCCAAGCACCTCCATCGCCCAGCGAATGTGGTGCGCAGTCGGCAGCGTGTCGCCCAGGTCCGCGCCGTCCGGCCCGAAGGACCCGACGACCATGGAGCACATGCCGCGCTGGCATTTCTCCGGGAATTTCTGCGGCCCAAACACACACACACGAGACCCTCACGCGTCAGCCCTCCCATCAACCGCCGCCATCTCTTCTCCCATCGTCCGCCTTTCTTACCTTAAGCACGTGCGAGTCGGCCGGCGTCGGCACGAGCTCGCACTTGCTGACCCACTGCAGGAACATACTGCTCGCCCCCGGGCCTCCTCCCCTCGCTTCTCCGCCCTCCAGCCGCTCTCCTCCCGCCCGCAGACGCACTCGCAGGCGCTTGAACGCCGCTGTCTCTGCCTTTCTCGCCGGGCTTTCCCCTCGCGTCTCACTGACTGACGAAATGTTTCGGACTTCCCCCTCAGTGCGTGTTGTGCCGACGCAAAGTCCCCCAAAACAATGTGGTCAACGTTATTATTTGCAAATCGAATAATATTGTAGTGTGTGATACTTTGTTTTTATGCAGAACCTGCATCGAGATCGAGCTTTGACCGAACCCAAACACCCAAGTTTCCACCAGACATGGAAACAGAACTGGGCAGGTCGAGCGAATGAGACGGCATTCACAGCGGAGCACATCGTCAACGCAAACGCCATGATCAACGAGGTGGCGAAGCTGATGGAGATCAACGCCCACAACATGGTTGCTCTTCACTTGCGTCGTCGTCTACACCAGTACATCCGGTTCCGCTACGCTCCGCAGAGAGGACTGCAGCTCAAGTTCAAGGACACGAAGCGACTTGTTGACAGCTGCTCCCGAGTCCGGACGGTTCCAGTCATCGACGACGATCGGCGTCCTTCTGGACAAACGACGAAACTGTGGACGAAGTGGGATGATACGAACGACCCCATCGAGATGGAGCTGCGCGAGTGGCTGGGGATCGTCCCCTGGGAGTGGCAGCTACGAAAGAACACCGCCCATTTCGTCCGAAAGCTCTACGATATGCTCACGTGGATGGAGACGTTTGTCGAGGAGCACCCGTCGATCAGAGGAGCCAGGTTGTACTCGCTTCTACCTATGGCAATTTCTTTCCAAGCTGCGTACGTCAAGATCAACGCAAGCACACTGTTCGGTGAGTTTGCTCGTCTTCGCAGTGTCGACAGTTCGAGGGAGTGATGCACACGGAGGCGTACAAGCTCCGCAATGGCACTGTGAAGGAGGAGTTCAGCACTGGCGGGCTTGCAATGGTCAACCGCGGAGTAAACGACACACTTATCGAACCATTGCCTGGATATGGGAAAGCCAACCCGACGCTGGACGAGAACGGCACGCCGCTGTTGTCCACTACTGATCGCAAGCCGGTATACTACGTGACGGAGGACATCAAGATGAACCTGAACAAGCAGTTCAACAACTACGGCGTGCAGATCACGAGCGTGGCCATCACCAACGTGAAGCTGCCGGCCAATTTCCAGGAGCAGATGCAGAGCCGCACGACCAATCTAAGCGCCATCAAGGAGCAGAACATGAAGCAGATGAGCGACATGCAGCTGCTGCAGTACAAGGAGGAGATCGACACGACCAAGCTGGCGCGCAAGATGATGTTGATGGAGGAGGAACAGACGGGGAAGGTCAAGTGCG